>PISX010018250.1:0-41192 GCA_004024625.1 Mellivora capensis | reverse complement strand
TGTTTTAGGGTGGAATGTTCTGTATATATCTATGAGGTCCATCTGGTCCAATGTGTCATTCAATGCTTTTGTTTCTTTATTGATTTTCTGCATGGATGATCTGTCTATTACTGAGAGAGGCATGTTAAGATCTCCTACTATCAATGTATTCATATCAATATGACTCTTTATCTTGATTAATAGTTTTCTTATATAATTGTCTGCTCCCATATTGGGGGCATAGATATTTACAATTGTTAGATCATCTTGGTGGATATCCCTTTAAGAATGATGTAGTGTCCTTCTGTATCTCTGACTAAAGTCTTTAGTTTAAAATCTAATTTATCTGATATGAGAATTGCTACCCCATCCTTCTTTTGAGGCCCATTGGCATGAAAGATATTTCTCCATCCCTTCACTTTCAATCTGGGTGTATCCTTAGGTTCAAAATGGGTCTCCTATAGACAACATATGGATGGGTCCTGTCATTTTATCCAATCTGCAACCCTGTGTCATTTTATGGGCGCATTTAGGCCATTCACATTGAGAGTGATTATTGATAGATACGTTTTTATTGACATCGTGTTACCTTTGAAGTCTTTCTTTCTGTAGATTGTCTCTATATTTCTGTACAATGATATTCTTGGGGGTTTTCCTCTTTTATAGAACCCCCTTTAATATTTCCTGCAATGTCATCTTGGAGTTTGCAAACTCTTTTAAGCCTTGCCGGTCTTGGAAACTCTTTATCCCTCCATCCATTTACATGTCAGTCTTGCTGGATAAAGTATTCTTGGCTGCATGTTCTTCTCATTTAGTGCCTTGAATATATCTTGCCAGCCCTTTCTGGCTTGCCAGGTTGCTGTGGACAGGTCTGACGTTATTCTGATGGGTTTTCCTCTGTACATAAGGAGTTTCTTTGTCCTAGCTGCCTTCAAGAGAGTTTCTCTAGAATTATAATTCCTCATTCTTACTATAAGGTGTCTCGAGGTGTTTCGAGAATCTAAAATATTGGGGGGGGGGACCGTTCTGCCTCTAGTACATGAATGCTATTTCCATTTGCGATATTTGGAAAATTTTTATGAAGAACGTGTTCAACAATATCTTCTAGACTTCTTTCTTTCTCCTCCCCTTTAGGTATTCCAATAATTCTGACATTGGAACGTTTCATGGCATCATTTATTTCCCTGATTCTATTTTCGTGGCTTCTAAGCTCTTTGTTCCAGGCTTCCTCCTGGTCCTTTCTCTCTATCTGTTTGTCCTCCAGATCACTAATTCTATCTTCTGTCTCAGTTACCCTAGCTTTTAGAGAATTTAGATTAGATTGGAACTCATTAAGAGCCTTGTGAACATCATCCCTGGTGGCTTTCAGTTCTGTCCTAATATTGTGAGCATCATCCCTAGTGGCTTTCAGTTCTGCCCTAATCAATTCCGTTTGGTCGTCCATGGCTTTCTCCAACCTAGCTATTGTCTGGATAATTGTTAGCCTGAATTCCCTTTCTGACATATTGTCTATGTCGGTAGCCATTAGCTCTGTTGCAGAGGGCCCATCCTCTGAATTTTTTTTCTGTTGGGCATTCCTCCTCCTAGCCATTTTGGTGAAAGATGGCTGAATGGTTGTAGCTGGATGTATCGACCTTGGTGCAGTGAAGGTGCACCCTGGAATGCTTCTGAGCAATCAAGAGTCCCCACCCAAATAAAAGTAAAAAAGAAAGAGAGAAAGCAGAAAAAGAGATAGAGAGAGAGAGACAGGAAAAAGAAAGAAGGGTAAAAGAGAAGGCTCAGCCCAAATGGGTCCCAAGGTAAGGTTTGTGAAGTATACAAACAAATACAGACAAACAAAAAAGACTGATAAAAGTATATGACAAGAGAAGAAAAAAATATGTACATATATATGTAGAAGCAAAACAAAGAAACAAACAGACAAACAAAAAAAAAAGAACCTCATCAAAAAGGACCCTAAGTATAAGATTTATAGACTCCCAGGACAAACACAAATATACAAAAATACTGGTAGGAGAAAAAGATGGGAGAGTGGTAGTAAATTCTCAGTGGGGGTGAGGAAGGTTATTTTGATTCTTCCTGAATGTATCTTGATATCTTTTTTAAAGGACACAACTTTCCTAAGGTAACAGGGGATTAAAAATTGGTTTACCTATAGGGGTAGTATTGATTGGGGAAAGGGGATTGCCTTGAAGTTTAACTCTATATGAATATTAGCAAATAAAAGTAAAGAAAAGAATGATCTAAACTAAACTAAATTGAAATTTAAAAAAAAAATTTTAATAGAAAAGCAAAAGAAAAACATGGGTATATGTATCAAAAAGTTCAGGTTAAAAGGTTATATTGGAATTTGATGTACTGGACATCTCACTGTGATGGTAAATGGGCTAAAAAACCTATATAAAAAATTAAAAAGATTTAAAAAATTAAAAAATGAACCAGAAGAGTGGGGACGAATTAAAAATTAAATGTTGTATCTATGAAGTAGTAAAGTGGTAGTGATTGTTGTCTTCTTGGCCAGTTTGCTTTCTGGGGGAGGGGTCTGCCACGTGGGTTTTCAGGCAGTGTTTCCTGAGTTAAGTCCTCCTGCCCCCCTCCAGGGGTTGGGCTCTGAGGAAACCGGGCCTTCAGGCTTTTGTTCTCTGGAGGTTTTTATGTCTGTTCATTTGTTTTCTCTCTCCTTGGCAGCTCCGGATGGTTGTTGGAGGTTTAGAGGAAAGCAAACTGCACCCAGCCCTCCCTCCCACAGAGAAGCCCCAGTCCACTCCTCTCTGGGTGCTGCAGAGCAGGTTCCCAGCGTGATCTCTGGGGACACCTGCGCGTCCTGCTTGTACTCAAAACCACAACAGCGGCGGCTGTCTGGGCAGCTCCAGACTGCCAGAGAGGTTCCAAGCAGCAAATGCACACTGAGATTTTCCCGCTGGCCCGGGCTGGGGGTGCTCAGACTTTCCAGGTCCGAGAGCACCGGGGGGCTGGGCTGGGGGCTGGCGCCGCTGTGCGCCTCTCTCAGGCGAGGGGGTGGAGCGCGTCTCAGGCTCTGCTAGCGCGGTGCGGTGCATGCATGGGGACTGCAAAAAGGCTGTTTCTGCCCCGCAAGGGTTCCAGCCCCTGCCGCATGCCAAGCTCTGTTAGGAGGTCTCCTAGCGGCTCAGGGGCCAAGACCTGGTTTCTTTGCTGCACTCTCTCTGGCTCAGCGCCAGGGATGTCTGTCCTCCATGGGGGACTTAAGCCCCTGTCCCTAACCTTTCCAATTCCCACAATTTCCCCCTGTGATCCTTTGCTCTTTTTGAGTGCTTTTTATCAGACTTCAAGTTACTGCTGGTCCCCAGTCATAGGGCACTCTCGTATCGGGGTATTACTTTCCAATGGGTCTCCTCTGGTGGCTCCCTCCCCCTTTCGTTTATCTTCCTATACCAGTCTGGCATTCCCACTCCGCTTTACCTGCCCACTGGTGTCATCTGCCCCCCGTAGAGATCCTGATGTGTAGAATTCTGGTCTCAGGCTGATTTCATGGGTGATCGGAGTTCCTTGGTAGGTAATCAGCTCACTTTAGGGGACAGGTTGAACCAGTGCCTCCTCCTAGTTCCCCGTAATCTTGTCCCCCCTCGTCCTCATCACAGTTTCTTCTCAGTGTCGATGAGCAAGACCGGTGGGCTGATTAAGTCCCAGAAATTCTGAGGGGATGGATGAAATAAGGCTTTTCACCAAAACTTTCACAATAAAACTCCACAAATAAGGGCATGTAAATATCCAGGAAATTTATTGGAAAAGTAAAAAATATGACTTTGTTTATGTTTGCTTTCAATACTTTCAAAATTACTTTCAAAATGGCATCATTGTGTAATAACTGGAAGATACATTAAATGTTAATTCTAGATCAAAATTTAAGTCAAAATTAATCTGGGAGTGACTCTACCAATGTAAATAATTCTGAAAAAGTCAGAATCAGATATTCACATAACTAAACTCACAGGTCTGTAGGCAATGTATCAGCAGCCACTGTGAATCACACCCAAATCTCAGTGTGGTGATCACAGCATTTTTTCACAAATCAAAAATAATAAATAATAATAAGCTATAAACAGTTCTAAGAATGCTACATATTTAGTATATGTCCAAAAATGTTAATGTATATAAATCTAAAATATAATGAAATGTATTTCCTACAGTAATCTCACATGAGATGTGTTGTGTTTGCATCAAGATATGGATATTCAAAATCCCCATCACTCCATTATATTATTTATATTCACTGCATTCTGTGTAATCTCAAAAAGTACTATATATTATTAAGATCTGTCTTTGATCATTTAGTTCAAATTTTAGTGGTAACAATAATAATTTATTACAGACATGATTAATTGCTTTATATATTAACCCTAATCCTTATAGCGATCCCGTAGATGAAGAATTACCAACACAGTTTCTATATAAAATATGGAGTTTATTTATTAATTTATTCATTCAATAAATATGTAATGTTTGCCTGTTATTTGCAGATACTTCTCTGAAAACTGAAGATTCAACATCAAACAAAGTAAATAAAAATCCCAAGTCTCATAAATAAAAAAACATACAAAATAGAAGGAGACAGATAGTGGAGATCAAAAGAAGAATTACCACCAGAGCTATAGGACAGAGACTTAGAATAGGGAAAAGCTCCATTTTAAATATGATGCTCAAAGGAAGGCTCTTTGAACCCTTAGAAATATGAAGGGAAATAATGTGCAAAAACATAACTATCCAGAGGTAGGGAATCCCAAGTTGAGAGAACAGCGAGAGCACATGCTCTGAGATGGGAGTGAATTTGGTATTTTTAGGAAGAATCAAAAATTCTTGGCAATTTTGGCCTTGTAGAATGAGTTTGAGAGTTTTCCTTTCCTTTCTTTCTTTCTTTTTTTTTTTTTTTAACAATTTGAGATGGATAGGTATTAACTCTTTTTTTAATGTCTGGTAGAATTCCTCTGGGAAGCCGTTGGGCCCTTAATTTCAAAACCTGACAAAGACTCCACTAAGAAGGAAAATTACAGGCCAATATTGATGATGAATATGAACACAAAAATTCTCAATAAAGTACTAGCAAATTTAATCCATCAGACATTAAAAGAATTATTCACCATGATCAAGTGGGATTTATTTCTGGGCTGCAGAATTGGTTCAATATCCACAAACCAATCAATGTGATAACCACATTAATTAAAGAAAGGACAAGAACAACATGATCCTTTCAATAGATGTAGAAAAAGTACTTGGCAAAATACAGCATTCATTCTCGATTAAAAAAAAAAAAAAACCTCAACAAAGTAGGGATAGATGGAACATACCACAATATCATAAAGACTATATACAAAGGTCCTACAGCTAATATCTTCAACAAGGAAAAACTGAGAACTTTTCCTCTATGGTCAGGAACAAGACAGGGATGCCCACTCTCACCGTTACTATTTACAATAGTACTGGAAATCTTACCCTCACAATCAGACCAAAAGAAAAAAAAACAAAAAACAAAAAACAAAAAACACAGTAGTCCAAATCAGCAAGGAAAAAGTCAAACTTCCACTATCTGTAAATGATGTGATACTGTATGTAGAAAACCTGAAATACTCCATCAAAAAATTGCTAGAACTGATACATGAATTCAGCAGTTTCAGGATATAAAATCAACAGACATCTGTTCCATTTTTATACACCAATAATGAAACAGCAGAAAGAGAAATCAAGGAATCTATTCCATTTGCAATTACATGAAAAACCATAAGATACCTATGAATAAACCTAACCAAGAGGTAAAAGATCTCTATTCTGAAAGCTACAGAAGACTTATGAAAGAAACTGGAGAGGACACAAAGAAATGGAAAAACATTCCATGATCATGGATTGGAAGGACAAGGATTATAAATGTCTGTACTATCCAATGCAATATACACATTTAATGAAATCCCTATCAAAATACCCACAGTATTTTTCACATAGCTAGAGAAAACAATCCTAAAATTTGTATGGAACTGTAACAGACCCCAAATAGCCAAAGCAATCCTGAAAAAGCAAAGCAAAGCTGGAGGCATCATGATTCCAGAATTCAAGCTATATTACAAAGCTATAGTCATCAAGACAGTATGGCAGTGGCACAAAAACAGACAGATCAATGGAACAGAAGAGAATAGCAGAAATGGACCCACAACTCTCTGGCCAATTGATCTTTGATAAAAGCGGAAAGAATGTCCAATAGAAAAAAGATAGTCTCTTTAATAAATGGTGTTGGGAAAACTGGACAATGACATGCAGAAGACTGAGCCTGGAACACTTTCTTATACCATACACAAAAATAAATTCAAAGTGGATGAAAAACCTAAATGTGAGATAGGAAACCATTAAAGTCCTCGAGGAGAGCATAGGCAGCAACCTCTTTGATCTAGGCTGCAGCAACTTCTTACTAGACACATAGGGAGGGAAGGGAAACAAAAGCAAAAATGAATTATCAGGACTTCATAAAAATTAAAAGCTTCTGCACAGTGAAGGAAACAATCAACAAAACTAAAAAGCAGCCTATGGAATGGGAGAAGATATTTGCAAATGACATCTGATAAAAGGTTAGTATCTAAAATCTATAAAGAACTCATGGAGCATCTGGGCAGCTCAGTTGGGTAAGCACCCAACTCTTGATTTTCAGCTCAGGTCATGATCTCAGGATCATGGGATCGAGCTCCATGTCAGGCTCCAGCTGGGCATAGAGTCTGTTTAAGATTCTTTTTCTTCCTCTTCCTCCACCCCTCTCCTGCCCCCTCCATCGTGTGCTCTCTCTATCTCTCGTTCTCTCTCTAAAAAAAAAAAGGAAAGAAAGAACTTACGAAACTCAATACCCAGAAAGCAAATAATCCAATTAAGAAATGGTAGAAGACATGAATAGACATTTTTCCAAAGAAGGCATCCAGATGGCTAACAGACACATGAAAAGATGTTCAACATCATTCATCATCAGGGAAATACAAATCAAAACCATGATGAGACACCACCTCACATCTGTCAGAATGGCTATAAGTAACAACAAAGAGACAACAGGTACTGGTGAGGTGAGGTTGTAGAGAAGGACAACCCTCTTACATTGTTGGTGGGAATGCAAACTGATGCAGCCACTCTGGAAAACAATACAGAGGCTCCTCAAAAAAGTTAAAAATAGACCTATGATCCCTCATTACTAGGTATTTATCCAAGGGATACAAAAATACAGATTTGAAGGAGTGCAAGCACCCTGATGCTTACAGCAGCATTATCAACAATAGCTAAACTATGGAAAGAGCCCAGATGTCCACTGGCTGATGAATGGATAAAGAAGAAGTGGTGTGTGTGTGTGTGTGTGTGTGTGTATACGTATATATATATATATGAATACTACTTGACCATCAAAAAGAATGAAATCTTTCAATTTACAATGACGTGGATGGAGACAGAGCATATTATGCTATGAGAAATAAATCAGTCAGAGAAAGACAAATACCACATGATTTCACTCATATGTGGAATTTAAGAAACAAAAGACATGAACACATGGGAAGAGGAAAATAGGGAGGAAAACAAACCATAAGAGACTCTTAATGATAGAGAACTAATGGTTGATGCAGGGAGATGGGTGGGGAATAGGCTAGATGGGGATAAAGAGGGCACTTATTATGATGAGCACTGGGTGTTGTATGTAAGTGCTAAATCACTGAATTCACCTGAAACCAATATTACATTGTATGTTAGCTAACTAGACTTTAAATAAAAATTTGGAAAGAAAAAAAAAAATCCCAGGCTGTTTGGAACATATTCAAGGCAAAAAGTAGGAAGAGATGAGGAAAGAAGATAGAGTAGGGCCAAATGTCTGCCAGGGCATTGTAAAAAATATGGAGTTTTAATGTGGGCCAATGGAAGCCTTTCTGCTAAAGACTTACATGATCTAATTTTAATTTTGAGGTTCACTCTGGTGGTGGAATGATAATGGATGGAATGTAGACTGTAAAAGGTATACAAGTGAAAGCCAGGGCACTAAGCAGGAGGCTGTGGGCCAAGTGAAAGAAGATGATGTTTTGACTAAAGTTTTAGTCTATGGAGATGATGAGGAAAGCTGACCTTCAGAATAGATCTCGAACATGAATTTGCAGGGCAGGGATAAGTAAGTCAATGGCGAGTCTTAACTTGAGGACCTGAGTAAGTGTGTGCATTGTGGTAACATTTATTCAATGTATGAAATGTAGAAAAAGGGAAGGGAGGAAATAAGAATACCAATGATCAGAAAATTAAATAACTTGTAAATATGACCCAGAACTACTGGAGTTTGAATTTGGACTCAGCCCAGTCTGGTACCAAAGCCTACCCCCTTTTTATTCATCATAGTACAGCAACTGCTGAAGGTATGAAAACTGCCCATGTGTTTCCTCCTCAAAATAAGTGAAAATTCTATGTTGAAGCTAGTTGATTTCCAGGCCTTTGGCAAATCCACAACTTTTTTTTTTTTTTTAAATCATTATAAGAGCTCTTGGGGGAAACCAGAAGGGAGATGTTGACCCTCTCAGATGAGTGACAATAGAATGCAGATTAGAGAGATTTGTACTTAATTGCTAAGAAGTTATTGACACCAATAAACAGTGGTGCTATTTATAGTTTAGAGTCTGTAGAGAACCTGGGAAATAATGTGCAAAAACATTTTCAATTATCTTACTTCCTTTGGATGTACTCTTGAAATACAATTGCAATAGTTCTTGAGGCTATTATAACAAAACGTATTTTCTCATCCAGAAGCAGTGGGACAGGCATCAAAAGGAACAAACTAACATAATCAAAGCAACTGCTCAAAGAAATGTGGCAACTACAACTGTAGCTTAACTGTGTTACACAGACTCCTGCTTGAAGATGCTCATGCAAACATAGAGGTACTCCAAAATGCAGTTTAACAGGAAATATTTTCCCTCGCTGATCATGAGGGTATTACCGTTGACAGAATAGACCTAGGTCAGCTCAAAACCTCCTGAAATTTGTTCATCATTCTTGGCACGAAGGCAAAACTGATGGAACAGAAGTTACCTACTGGTATGGCAGCCTTTATCCATTATCCATGAAAGGTGCCGTCAGATGCCCTGAGGCTTTAGAGGGAAGTAAGACCATATGTTCACCACTCTGAGGGTGACTGTACAAAGCCACAGCCCTTGAGCCATACTGATGATGTTAGTTGGATAAAATTATGGTACCATAAGGTCTTTCTTTGTGAATTTTAATAAGTTAAATGCTCAGAAACATAAGGTTATGTGCCCCCTAAGACTCCAGCCTCACTAATCTATTTGTTTCCAGGCGTCTTTGGAAAGTGCTGTCAGGTGGGAGTGAATGCACTTCTTGAAGGCTAAGGTAACAGAGGATTTTCATGGTCTTTACCCTGACATTTATTTGCTGGTAATAAGACAGTGTTTGGGCTAGGTGATGCTCCAGCTTCTCAGCAGATGGTAGAAATTTACAGAAGAATAAGCATGGCTTTTTCAGCAGCTGGGTTTTAAATAAAAGGCTGTGTCTGAACAGGATTTTGGATCTATGTTCAAAACCCAGCTCTTCCTCTTATTAGCTGCAAGACCTGGGCAAGTAAGCTAAGTTCTCTGTGTTTCTGTTTTGTTATCAGAAACACGGAAATAAGACTACCTACATCTCATGATTATTAGGAAGATTAAATGAAATAATGTACGGTGCTGAAAGTGTAGTGAGTACGAGGTAACCCTCCCTAGCCTACTGCCTCTGCGACTACGTGGTCTTAAACTTCTGTTTAAATCAGAAAGGAAATAAAAGCTGTATTTGTAAGCCACTGAAATGTCCACTGTGTATTTTAAATATTTTTTTCTGATCTCATCTTGTTAAACCATGCAAACAGCTACAAATACTAGTTATCGGATTATGGGGACCTGGAAAAACACTTCAGCATATTGTTTGATCTGGCATGTAGCTAAATGTCGGGAACTCTGTCCTGACCATCAGTCTAAGAGGCAGTGTCGTAGCACCATAAAGGATTATAAACAGCTGCTCCAGCTTCAGCTGCCAGTGGCCCCAAAGGAAAGGGAATGCCAGGAAGAAATCACTGGAAGTGCAGACACAATGGGGATAGGTGGTGGTGTAGGGATGCATGGAAATAGTCTATTGAAATATACATTGAAGTAATCCAATGTCCGTTCACGCAAGCCTCACTTATTAACTACTTGGCACGTATCAGGAGCTATAACGAACACTCGCCACGTAGGACAGCACAGCTCAGTGTGAAGACTGTAGGCACCAGACTCAGAGACATCAGGATAGAGGTCCTGGCTCTGTCTTTGGGACTTTATTCGCAGGAGTTACTTCGCTGTGTGAAGGGAAAGCTAAAAATTGAATTGGCTCCAACTCCATAAACTATGGGTTGCTTATGCATGGCCAGGCATATTTAGATGTTACTCATTTCCTTGTTTTTCAAGGCATTGAGAGGCTGTGCTTCCCCAAACAGTTATAGTGTCTCTTGCTTTGAGACTTTCTTACCTCTGCTGACAACAGCAGGGGAGGACTGAACCTTTATCTATAAACTCCAAGCTGGGGAAAAAAAAAAACAAAACACAAAAAACTTCAAGCTGGGAAGCAAAAGCCCACACCTAATCCTGTTACTCCCAGTGCCAGGTAAAAATCGGAAGGCTTATCATAGTTTATCATCATTTGACTCCCATTAAATGGTTAAGTATTTCCTACTAAGACTCTCCACCCTGAATACAAAGCCCCTAATATGCAAAAATATGTGCAAACACTGAGGGTGTGAAGTAAGTGAGAAGTAAATATCAAGTCCTTTTCCTTCCTTACAAGTGCCCTTCCTGAGTAAGGACTGCAATGACCATTATAGCCTATTTTGGTTGTAAAGAAGCAAAAGAAAACCCAAAACCAAAAACCAACCAAACAAACAAAAAAGCACAGAGTCGCATTATATATTCATTGCAAAATTTTTGTGCCTTTCCATTGTAGAAATAGGAATTTCCCACCTCAATCTACCCCAGCCCTTCCTTAATTATGAAAATCCACACCCTTTAAGGAAGGAAATATGTGTCAAACTTTTTTCAGTCCCTTGGTTACATGACCAAGACTTGTTCACCCTCCTCAATGAGTAGTTTGAAAGGTCTTCGCAAAATCACACAGCCTCCTCAGCTAAGGGGAACCAGCTCCTGAAAGAGCACTCCTTATAAATTGTCTTGTCCATATGTTTCTGGAGGATGTGCCATCTGGGATTAGAGTGCTCATATTTTATGAAGCAGGAAAGAAAAAATATGTTCACAATTTAACAGTCCCATTTGGTGGGAAAGTGGAATTAAATTTACAACAAATTTATATCATCTCAATATGTGAACCCACTGTGCACCAGAAATCATAGTGGGAAAAAATCTGAGATTCAAAGAGAAGAGATGTCCTTACATTGTCTGCCATGAACAGGCAAGCGTGGTGGCAAATGCAACCCGTGTTTGTCCTTTTAGACATAGCTGAAAGAAGCAACAGCCAGGATAAACGGTTATTTGAAAGTAAATAATGCTAACTTCACCCAGTTTCAATAATGTAACAAGCGCTTAATAAGATCCAAATTGATGCCAAATGATTTATTGTAAAAATGACTATAACCCATTTCCTGACTTCAGTGTGCTTATCAGGACTCCCTGCTCTAGTTTTCTTTGGCATCTTTATAGATTCTTATTGTAGCACTTGCCACACTGTGCACACTGGTCATATCACTCCCTTCAGTGTATCCAAATGACAGATTTCAGCCCTTCCTTGGATCATTGGATTAAACTCAGTAGGTTGTGACAAGCACTCTTCTGGTTGTTATTAACAACAGAACAGATTAAAATGGGATAGAAATTTAGAGTGCTGCACACATAAACATATTACAGGAATATATGTACTGACATAAAAACACATATGCATACACTGGATTTCATGTAAATTGTATTTCATAGAATGGGTCACAGCTTAGAAAGCTTAAAAGCCATCCACCTATTTAACTAAAAGTCTTCAAAAGAAGGGTGTAAAATGTATTTCAAATAATGGAAGGAATGTGGGTCAAAGAAATAATAATAATAATAATAACAATAATAATAGACTGACTTTAGAATCCACACTCTCTATTAAAGAAAGAGAGATTGACTTTAGCTCCTCTGGGAGGATAGATCTGCTTACATTTCCCCACCACCAACTCTGTCTGCATGGATCTCCATCACAGCACCCATCCAAGTTGGTCAATTTACCTATGTGTCTTCTCTTTAGACCAAGGGAACCTGGAGGGCAGGGAATTTAAATCCATTTTTGAATCCCCAGGATTTAGCTCAGAGATAGGTACCTGGCAGGTACTCCCTAAATATACACTGACATACACAGACCTATGGGGGCACTGTAGGAAGAAGGATTCTGCCCTTCTGTCATGCCCAAAATGACTCAAACAATCTGTAAGATGATAGACCAATTGGAATAGACCAGAATGATTAAGCAAACAATGAAACTATTGCAGATTAGTAGATATAAGCGTGGAATTCTTTACAAGAACACTACATGCTTTTTGAGAGTTAATGTAGACTTACTATAGGTTTCCAAAGCATAATTTCGAAGTGATAGTCTATACCATGCTTAAGATAGGCTGTATTTATTGCCAAACATGGAGTCTTTCATTAGGAGAGAAACTCAAAAAATGGTGCTGGGAAAATTGGACAGCCACATGTGGAAGAATGAAACTGGGCCATTCTCTTACACCATACCCAAAGATAAACTCAAAATGGATGAAAGACCTAAATGTAAGACAGGAACCCATCAAAATCCTAGAGGAAAAGACAGGCAGCAACCTCTTTGACCTCAGCTGCAGCAACTTCTTGCAAGACACATCTCTAAAGGCAAGGGAAACAAAAGCAAAAAATGAATTATTGGGACTTCATCAAGATAAAAGGCATCTACACAGCAAAGGAAACAGTCAGCAAAACTAAAAGGCAACCTACAGAATGGGAGAAGATATTTGCAAATGACTTATCAGATAAAGGGCTGGTATCCAAGACATATAAAGAACTTATCAAACTCAACTCCCAAAAACCAAATAATCCAGTCAAGAAATGAGCAGAAGACACGAACAGACACTTCTTCAAAGAAGACATACAAATGGCCAACAGACATATGAAAAAATGTTCCACATCATTTGTCATCAGGGAAATATAAAATGTTTATAGCAGCAATGGCCACAATAACCAAACTATGGAAGAAGCCTAGATGTCCTTTAACAGATGAGTAGATAAAGAAGATGTGGTTCGTATATACAACGGAATATTACTCAGCCATCAGAAAGGATGAATACCTACCATTTACATCAACATGGATGAAACTGGAAGGTATTATCCTAAGTGAAATAAGTCAGTCAGAGAAAGAATTATATGGTTTCACTTATATAAGGAATAGAAGAAACAGTGCAGAAGATCATAGGGAAGGGAGTGAAAACTGAATGGGAAGAAATCAGAGAGGGAGACAAACCATGCGAGACTCTTGACTCCAGAAAACAAACTGAGGGCTGCAAAAAGAGAGGTGGGGGTGGGGTAACTGGGTGATGGGCATTAAGGAGGGCACCTGTTGTGATGAGCAGGGGGTGTTATACACAACTTTTTTTTTAAAAGATTTTATTTATTTATTTATTTGACAGACAGAGATCACAAGTAGGCAGAGAGGCAGGCAGAGAGAGAGGAGGAAGCAGGCTCCCTGCTGAGCAGAGAGCCTGATGCGGGACTCTATCCCAGGACCCTGGGATCATGACCTGAGCTGAAGGCAGAGGCTTTAACCCACTGAGCCACCCAGGCGCCCCGAGTGTTATACACAACTAATGAATCATTGAACACTACATCAAAAACCAATGATGTACTAACAATTGGCTAATTAAATTTAAATTACAAAAAAACAAAGAGAAACTCAAAATTAAACCTAAAAAATATATTAAAGGAATAGAAAAGTGAAGGGTTGAAGTGAAGAGTAAGAGGGGAGAAGTAACCTACCTAAAAGTATTTCAGAGAGAGGACTGGTGTGGTGTCATAGTGATAGAATGGCCAAGAAGTTTCATGTGTTTAGGTCATTATAATAGATTACTAACAGGTTAGCTCCAAAAAAGAATCATCTCTGGAATGTGACAGTGATGGTTAGATTTATTGTGGCCAAAGTGCTACTGACTTTCTATGATCCCGTGATTCTGTAAAGCTTACAACTGACTTGGGGAAATGAAACTGAAATTCTGGAGATTGTGAACTCTGTATCTGGCTGACGTCACCCACACATCTTGGGCCAGGATCCCATCTGAGCTAATTCAAGTTCTAAGACCAACGCAAGTGAAAACCTTAAGATCCAGGAATACAATCCTGAGGGAGGTACAAGAAATCAGCTTCCAGAGCTAAGCTTTATCAGTCCAGAAAAACTTGCTCTTTGTTTCCTACTATTGATAATTAAATGTTTCTCTAAATTGTATTAACATGTGAAAGTGTCCAGTCATTGCTCTGTACCAACATGCCCTGGAATTTTATTGTCATAGGCTGAGCGTGAGGACATGCAGGCAACCTGGTCGGCGCAATAGAAACATCTATTTAGATATTATCTGCCATCTGTCAGGCAGCAGGTATTACTCTGTATATGTTACTTTGTCCAAATAAATACACATCTTACAAATAGTTTACATAGAGATGAAGAAACTTGCCTAAGGTCACAAACATGGAAATCAGCGAAGTCATAACTGGAAGTCAGATCTCTTCAAATCCAAAGTATATACCTATACCATGCTTATACCATGCTTATACCACTATACCATGCTTAAGATAGGCTGTATTTATTGCCAAACATGGAGTCTTTCATTAGGAGAGAAACTCAAAAAATGGTGCTGGGAAAATTGGACAGCCACATGTGGAAGAATGAAACTGGGCCTTTGAAATAGGGGAAATAGTGGGATACTGAAAGAAACTATGCTTCTTTCAGTATCCCACACTGCTCCTCAAAAACACGTATCAACCGGCTACTGTATGCCAGAGACATTCCTCAGTTACTTTATCAGTCTACCCCACATTCATCAGTTTCTTATTAGTAACTTCTTTTTAAAGATGGAAAATGTAGAAGGAAAAAAAAAAGAGAGAGAAGTAATGTTTCTTCTACAATTATATCGCTGTTAAGAAGTGGAAGAGATTTAGACACAGATCTGTCTGACTCCAAGAACTGACTCCAAGAACTCAAAGTGTTAAACTGCCCTTAACACTCCACTGAACTAACCCACTAATATGGGAAGTACAATTTACCTACAGCCTAGTCTTATCAACTCTGAGTCTAGATGATGTGGGCAAGTCATTTGCCCTTTGAGTCTCTCTTTCTCCTCCCATCCTTTACCTGTCTAATTAGATTGCTGTTAAGAGCATGTTAAAGAAAACACAAAAGACTGACTTAGAAAAGCAGTGTGTGAGACTATGTATACAGTTGCTCTGCTTTACACCAACATTCAGTGGTTCAAGAGAGCATTATTGCATCATTATTTAAAGCTTAATCTTGTTTATTGTTAGCATTTAATGTGAAATTCTGATGAAATTTATTAAATTATTCTGTTCTTGTTAATCTCCATTATAAAATCCCTTTTTCAAATTTTGCGAATTCTTACTGTTTGAGGAGGAACACGGTCTTAAAAATAAAAAAATCTTATTCACATAATTCTTCTTTAAGAAACAGAATTTTCTTAGCACTGCAAATTGATAAATTGAAGGCCAGCCTGGACTGTTTCAATAAATAAGACATATTTACTTGGTGCTACTAATACTTTTCTGGAAATAAGCAGATTTTATGATCTCATTTTTAAAACATATCATAAAATCCTATGTAAGAATTGCTTTATTGTTGTACCATATAAAACGCTGAAGTTTTCTGTCTGGGAAAAACACTCCTGTGTTTCTCCTTAACTTACATACAGAAAACACTTCTGACACCAGATATGTGCATTTTTTCCCCACACCAAACAATTCTTTGGGACACCAGCTGGGTGTCCAACAATTCAACACAGGTTAAGGGGTCAATCCAAAAGAATGCCGCCCCACCCCAATTCAGATGAGTTGCTAGTAGTAGGTCCCTGCATTGCCCACAGCTTCTGTTTGACTTGACCACAAATCAGATTTTCCTACAATTCCTTCCTTGGATTCAATCACTTGCTTTAATAGCACACAGAACTCAATATTAACTAATTTATTTGATAAAGCTTGCAGATAAAGAGCCAGATGAGGAGACCTCCCCTGTATAGGGGAGGTCTAGGAGTTGTCCTGAGCTCATAAACTTCTATCCCTGTGGCATTAGAGTGTGTCATCTGTCACTCTTCTGACACATGGATATGTCCACCAACCAGAAAGCTCTTTGATCCCTTTACTTTTGGAATTTTAATGGAGGTTTCATCACGGGCATGACTGACCATTAACTCAATCTCTAGTCCTTCACACCTTCCCAGAGGATGGGAGATGAGGCTGAAAGTCGCAAGCTTCTAATCATGGCTTAGTCTTTCTGGTGACCAGCCTCAATCCTAAAGCTATCCAGGAACCCATGAAGAGTCACTTCATTAGAACAAAAGATAGCCCTGTCACCCAGGAAATTCTGAGGGATTTAGAAGCTCTGTGTCAGGAACCAGGGAGGGTCAAGACCCAAATATTAAAACAAAAGATACTCTTAGTGCTCTCATCACTTAGGAAATTACAAGGTTTTTAGAAAGCTTTGGCCAGGAACTGGGGTCAGAGATAGATATATACATATACATACGTGTGTGTGTGTGTGTGTGTGTGTGTGTGTGTGTATAAGTATTTTTATATATGTATATACATATTTATTATTTGACAATATCTGTCTTTCATTTAGTGCAAAAGTAAGCTTCAGAATAACTCAGGCCAATAATTGCCAAGTATATATTAGTAGCCTCGGCATTAATGAGGTTTAGGTATCTCTATCTTATAAAGGACATGACTAAGACTGTGTTACAAAGAAGGGAAGTCATTGAATTATTATTCCTTTTTACCTAATGCATGCAATACATTTCTTTCAAGATTTTTATGATTACATGACACAGATACAGGTATGCTGTTAAAAAAGAAACTCTCTTTGGTTTCTCAAATCCTTAGACTAGGCCCAAAGAAAGCCGTTGAGTGGGCATAAACCAGTGAATTCACTTTTCTGACAAGCATGTTGGAAGCTGGGTCAATGGATCTTCACTAAGGGAGCTGCCATGCAAAGGCCACTCACAGTTCTGCGAAACTTTCTCCAGTAAGAGGGAAGACCCTCTCAGAATATCATGTGGTACCTTGTGAGACAGAATTAAATGGGGCTAGCACTGCTTTCCTAATTCTTAATATGAATAATTTTCAAGAAATGTTTCTCAAGAGGCCAAAACTATACATATACCTCTCTTGATCTCCTCAGGAACTAATTTTGGAAATATGTATATTACATATACATGTAATACTTTTTAATAACTATATATAGCATAACTATGTAATGATAATATTAATTATAACTATATATTATATTAACAATATACAACTATATAATATATAAATCCCAAAATTATGAACAAACTGAGAGCCTTGCCTTTCCCAGCCACCAAAACATGAACAGTGAACCATCAGCATGCCTACTCTCCCATCACTGGGTAAGCTTTTCTATTTCAGCAGAGATATATGAGAAACCAAGTTTCCAGATAGTTCAAAGAGCCATTTCCCTAATAAAAAATCCCTAATAGTTTTCTCTATCCATGTGAATAATTAACAATAGGCCTGTTCTAAAATAAATATAATCCACGTCTGTTTTCAGAAAATTACTTTTCACAGGAAGTTTTCACAATCATCTCACTTGATCTTCCCAGCAACCCTGAAGGAAAATGAGGCATGAATTAAAATCTTCATTTTACAGCTAAGGTGACTGAGGTACAGCAGGATGAAGAGAACAGCCAACCAAGGTCATAGTGTCAGGAGGTGGTAGGGCCGGAACAAGGAAACTGCCTTAAAGTTCTAGATTCAGGGTTAGTCCACTACTGTTTAAGACAAATACGCAAACAACAACAGCAACAACAGCAACAACAAATGCTCTCACTTCTGGAATTGAGTGCTGCTGACACAAAGAGAAAAAGAAACAGGAAACAGAGAAATGCCCATGGGAGGAACCACTATTTTCCTCCTCCAGAGCAATGACAGGCCTTGCTTCAACTTTCCGGTGTCTCTGCTTAGATAAGCAAGGTCATCCCACAGCTGGCCTCCTACAGCAAAGACAACATTCCTACAGGATTCAATAACAGTAGTAGGGACTTGTGATTTGTGACCTCTATGGTTATGACACCTTGTAAGTCACATGACCTCCCCACACACCTTGCATTGGCAAATACAAATGAGAGAGTTGAGGAGAACTGGACTGACATCATATTCAGGATTGCATGAACCATATCAGTGATGAGATACAGTAACACTCTTCTTAAATTTGAAGGCCAAGGTTCAGCCTTTATGAAAAATATACCGGACGCCATTAGCCTTCTCTTTAGAAAAATGTACATGCATTTTAACATACACTACTGCCCACAGTTCTGGAAGGTTTCTAGACTTCCTTATGTCAACTTGGGAATCTCCATGGAATCTTGAAACTTGAAATTAAGAACAACTCACCTATACTCTGATAATCAGTGAATTTAAGTTAAGACTTTAACACTAGAAGCCAGATATTTAGGCAGACATATGTCAAAAACAATCAGTCAATTAATTTGACTTAATTAAAAATCAGTTAATTCAGTAAGGGAAAAAAAAAATCTACAGGCCATTAGGCCAAAACCAAACAAAACAAAAAACAATGGAGTGTTTATTTAAATTTGTGTCTCTAGCAATAGTTTATTTTTTAAAGACTTTATTTATTTATTTGAGAGAGAGAGCAAGCTCAAGTAGGGGGAGGAGCAGAAGAAGATGAAGAAGCAGATTCTCCAAAGAGCAGGGAGTCTGATGTGGGACTCGATCCCAGGACCCTGAGATCATGACCTGAACTGAAAGCAGATGCCTAACCGACTGAGCCACCCAGGCACCCCTCTAGCAGTAGTTTAAACCTCATTTTCCTCCTGGTTTAACCCATTTCTTTCCTGTACCACCAGTACACTATGCACCTTAGACCATCTGAGATCGAGTCAAGACAGAGAAGAGGATAGGAATATAGGAGATGCCATGATGGCAAATGGTTTCACAAATGTGATACCCAGGTTAAAAGCCCATCAGAGTCCTCTCTTTGTTCTCACAATTTAGACCACTTCTGTATTTAAACTCTCTACATCTAGACCAGTAGCTACTCTGTCAATGTGTACCAGTAACTGTAAAGCAAGCACCTCTTGGTTCCAAGATCCCCCAACGGTGAGCCCATTTAGGACCCTTCCTACACTGACTACTTCAACATGGCTCCAGGGTATAACAGAATATGTCCTCAAAATTTGCATTTCTCTAATTAGCAAATTTGCACATTAGCTACCTCCACAGCAACCAGCTGCCTCTTGTTTCCTGTATGTATGACACCTCATGACACCACACAGCCTTCTCTCTGAATCCTCAGAGGGTGAGATCACCTCTTTATTAGTCTGTGTGAAAAATATGTACCTTTACTCATTTTTCTTTCCCTTTAATAAACTTGGAATTGCCCAACTTCCAAAATGGGAAAGAAAATATCAGAACTTCCGTTACCCAACAGCTTCAGCCTAAGATGGGAGGAAGGAGGTAGTGCTTATGATACGTTGCTTAAGATACTTGGGATGAAAGGGAGAAATGCTATAATCAGGAATGGCTTAAAAATGGACCATCAGTAGAGACTATCTAGGTATTGCTGAAAACTTTGATAAATACGAAGCATATGTTTTGCCTAAAGCCAATATCACTTTGGCTCACTCTGATTTTTCCCCCAAATGCAAGGAAATGTGATTATTCTGCAAATGAGGTAAAAACTATTGAGATAATGTCTATGTACATCATGACAAAGTGGTGAGTGATGATATATTCCTCATTCTTGACTCTCTTAGTCTCCAGAAAGACATTTCAAATAAAGATCTAAGGTTCTTCTAAGTAGTACATGCTCTGCTGGATTGCATTTTACTCAGCTAAGCACATGCCTTTGGATACAAATGAGCAAGCATTGGGGGAAAAGTCCAATGGCTGTGAAATTCAATCGGAATAAGGAAACCATCATATGGAAGCACCATCTCCTTTTCTCCCACTAGGAACAATCAGTGACTTCATGAATATTAACAGTGGCAAAGACCTAAGATATTATTTTGTACATTATCTACTATAGTTCTCATATATGAAAGCAGAGTTGGAGAGAATTGAAGTAACTTGATAAAAACTAAACACTATATAAGTAGCAAACCTAATTTAAGCATTACCCATCCTTCATTCAGCAAGAGTGGAATATTTAACACATATGTGGAATGCTTAACATATACTAAATACTATTCTAGATGCGGGAGTTGTAGAGGACTTCTCCTCAAACAGTTTAGTTTAAAGGAAGAGATAAGCTTGTAAACAAAATCAGCAAAAGCCCATCAGAAAATTGTGGTTTTTGAGTGGTCACACAGCTCGTGAGTGGGACATTCAGATCTGTCTGATTTCAGAATTCATGTTCTGTGCTTGTTCTTTGAAGTGCAAGAATTTCTCAACAAACATGATTGAATATGTATATGTGTGAGGTGGGCGGTGGTAGGAGGAAATTACAGTATATGTATTTTAAATGTTTCATAATCCCCCTCTAGTGAGCCCTCCAACAACCTCTACTAGAAAATAAACAGCGGAGGCAAGCATTTCCCCACAAATGCCAACCTCTGACCAGAAACATTTTGCAGGGATACAAATAAAATTGTATTCGTCAATGCTCATTACTTTGAGCAGGATTGTGTGTGTGTGACAGATTTCTATTGATCCTTCTAGGCTATAAACAGTCAGAGAACCCATCTGTCAAGAGCTTTCTAAAAGCCTGCTCTATTTCATCTCACCTAGCTTCTCACCCTAGGAAATGTAAACTTGACAGGAAGAAAACAAGCAGCCGTTAGCAGCAGAGCCTGTCCTGTTAATGATGTTGGCTATGTTGCATTCTGGAATGGTAAGAGCCATGCTGCAGTTTCAACTGACATTGTAGAATGCACTCTTGGTGAGTCAAGCAATGTCATCTCAATGATAAGGTGGGGAGAAGGTGACCATCTAAGCAGAAGATGGGATCCGTGATGGGATGGATGTTTACTAAGCACAGTATTTGTCCCTTTAGAATAGTCTAATTTACATATTTTTTAGAAGATTTTATTTATTCATTTGAGACAGAGAGATACAGGGAATGAGAGAGAGACCATGAGCAGAGGGAGAGTAAGAGGCAGAAGCAGACTCCCCGCTAAACAGGGACCCCAGCGTGGGGCTGGATCCCAGGACCCAGAGACCATGACCTGAGCCGAAGGTAGATAATTAACCATCTGAGCCACCCAGGCACCCCTAGTCTAATTTATATTTTATGATCAGAAGAGCATGAAACTATTCATAATTAAGGAGGATAATCCAAATTCAGCCAAAAGCACATAGAGGAAATTGTCAAACTGACGGGTTAACTGTCTATGATATTTTCCTCAGTAGGAGAACTGAGTTTTAAGATTCTTTTTTATATAGAAGCACCACTAGTACACAGTTTCACTTAATAGCAACAACTGCAACAATAATAAATACGATTTTTAAAATTTATTAGTGTTAGTTATAAATTATCCATTATAAACTTCACAATGTGTGGTTTTCCTTAATCCCATTTCATAGGATGAAAAGGGCACCAAAAAACTTGAATTATTTGCTCAGTGACTCAGAGCTAATTAGTGACAGACTGCTGGAATCCACCTCAGGTCAATCTGACTCCAAAGCCATGTCCCAAGTTTTCCACAACAAAGTATCACAAATTGGGTGGCTTAAAATAACATGAATATATTCTCTCACAATTAAAGAGGCTAAGAGTCAAGAAGTTGGCAAGGTCATGTTTACTCTGAAGACTGTAGGGGAAGATCCTTTGCCTCTTTCTCACTTTTGGTAGTTGCCAGCAATCTTTATCGTCCTTGTCTTACAGCTGTTTCACTCCAATTTCTTCCTCCATCTTCTCGTGGTTATTTTCCCTGTCTCTGTTTGTGTTTGTGTCTCTTCACATAGCTTTTTTGCAAGAACACCAACCCTTAGCTTTAGAATCTTCTCTAAGGCAGAATGTGCTCATCTTATTCAACCAGTTATATTTGCAAAGGTCTTATTTCCAAACATGATCACATTCGGAGGTGCTAGTGGACATGAATTTTGAAGAACGTATTCAACCCAGTACACAGGGCAGTTAGGCAAAATAAATAATGTACCCCAGCAGGCACAAGTTCACACAGGAGAGCCAGCTGAGGGCGCTGGTATGACAGAAAAGCTGTGTTGCAGGAAGGACAACACATCTGGACTGGGCGTTGGAGTGGAAGAAGGAGACTGGCTGCTGCATGCAGACCATCTGCCCAGCAGTTGTACTGGCATTGGGGATGGGCACTGGCTGGGTGTAGTACCAGGAGGATTTGGGCCCTTCCCACCTCTACTGGTCACCAGCCCCTGATTGGCCATGGTAGGAGTGGAGGAGGCAGGGGAAGTAACTGTTGACCACCACCATCTCTTCATGGAATGGGGCATGGCTGGCACCAAGGAAGGCCTAGAAGCCTCCTGGTAAGATCTTGGAACTGACATTCTACTGCCCTTACCACCAATGAAGCCAATAAGCTGATTCTTAAATTTATATCAAAATGCAAGGGACCTTGAGGGTATGATACAAAGTGAAATATGTTACTGAGGTGTAAAAAGCCAAATAGCACATGAATTCACTGATAAGTGGAATCTAAAAACAATAATAACAACAACAGATGAATAAACAAACAAAAAGCAGAATCAGACCTATAAGTACAGAGAGCCAACTGCTGATTGCCAGAGGGGTGGGGGGGTGTGGGGGGACCGGACAGAATGGGTGAAGAGGAGAGGGAGATACAGGTTTCCACTTACAGAATGAATGAGTCAGAGGATAAAGGAGACAGCATAAGGAATATAGTCAATGATACTGTAATATACATTCTTATTACAATGTATATTGTAATATGGGCAGATGGTAGTTACACTTGTGTTTAACAAGGATCAGTGTATAAACGTATTAAATCACTATGTTGGACACCTGAAACTAATGTAACATTGCATGTCAACTATACCTAAATTAAAAAAAAAATTCAAAGGACCCAGACAGTCAAAAAAATCTTGAAGAAAAAAAAAAAAAGAACATTGGAGTTATTAATTGTCTGATTTCCAAACATCCAAACATGCTAAAAAGCTATAGCAATCAATTCAGTGTGGTACTGGTATAAGGATAGACATAAGTGTTTTCTATACCATTATTATCCGTTATACCTATTACCACTGTTATCTCAGTGATATGTTCTATCTCACTGATATATCAAGATAGAAATATCAGGGGGATTACAAATGCAAGTCCAGAAATAACCCTTTACATTTATGGTCAATTGATTTTTGACAAAAGTACTAAGACAATTCAATGAGGAGAGAGTGGTCTTTTTAACAAATGGCCCTGGAATGATGGGATATCCATATGGAAAAAAATAATAATTGGACTCCCACCTACACCATAGACAAAATTTAACTTGAAATGGATCCAACATGACAAATGTATGAGCTAAAGTTATAAAATTCTATGAAAAAAATGTAGGTATAAATTTTTGTGATCTTGTGTTAGACAATGTTTTCTTACAGATGATAGCAAAAGGGCAAGTAATAAAAGAAAAAGGGGCCTCTGCGTGGCTCAGTTAGTTAAGCATCCGACTCTTGACTTTGGCTCAGGTCATGATCTCAGGGTTGTGAGATCAAGCGCCATGTTGGGCTCCACACTCAGCATGGAGTCTGCTTGTCTCTCTCCTTCTGCTCCTCCCCCCACTCACACACTCTCTCTCAAATAAAAAATAAATAAAATCTACAAAGAAAAAATAAATTGGGCTCTAAAATGTACAACTTTTGAGCTGAAACAATGTCTTCAAGAAAGTAAATATACAACCCACAAAATGGGAGAAAATATTTTTAAATTGCATATCTGATAAGGGATTTAGTTAAAAAAATGTAAAGAACATTTACAACACAATAATATGCACACAAATGACCCTCTTTTAAAAATGAGCAAAGAGTATGAAAGTTCAAAGTTCACTAGACATATGTACAAACAGCAAACTCATGAAAACACCTCCTACATTATTAGTCATCAGGAAAAGGTAAATCAAACACATGATGATATGCCACTTCATAACCACTAGGATGATTATAATAAAAAGACACAACAGAAAGTATTGGTGAGGATGTGGAAACAATGGAACTCTCTCGTACATTGGTGTTGGGAATATAATATTGTGCAACTACTTTGGAAACCAATTTGGCAGTTCTGCAAAATGTTGAACCAGCCATATGAACCAGCAAATCCAGTTCTAAGTATATACCCAAGAGAAGGCAAAGCATGTGTCCACATAAAAATGTGTACATGAATATTTATGGCAGTATGTTTAAAATAGCAAAAATCATGGAAACGGCCCAATTGTTCATCAGCTGATCAATGGATACAGAATATGTGGTATATCCACCCACACAAACCCATACTATTCTGCAACAAACTGGAATGAGAGTACTGATAACATAGCATAATGAGCCACGAAAACATTATGCTAAGTGAAAGAAACTAGCCAGAGAATGCCATTTATCATGTGATTTCATTTATGTGTAATGTCCAGAATAGGCAAATTCATAGAAACAGAAAGCAGAGTAATGGTTGTCAGGGGATGCGTACAGAGTTTATTTTTGGTGTGATGAAAATTAGGCAAAACTAGATTGTGGTAATGGTCTCATTATTTTGTGAATGTTCTAAAAATCACTATGTACACTTTAAATGGATGAATATTGTGGAATATGAATTATATCTCAATTAAGGTGTTTTTAAAAACAGAACAAGAAAGCTTTAATTAGACAGAATTTTGTAAAAAGTTCACAAATTAAAGGCCATGTTTGCCATCTAGAAAGATTCTGACAATTTTCCTTTATAGAGTCTCTCTCAATCTGTTAAAATAATTAGTCTTATACTCCGTGCAGTCTGATGAATATTTCCATTTAATTTTTTTGTTCTGAAGTCATTTTTCTACTTCTTCTTCTGATCAATTTATCTATTTTTCTTAGCTGTATCTCTCAAATTGGCCTAATTTGCAAATTTCCCATATTATTTACACCATTCTGAGAGAGAGTCAAACTGCTAATTAAATTGGATCTAATACAAGTCTCATGACACCCACCCAGAGAGCCCAACAAGGTGCATTTATATTTATCAATTCTTTTTGTTGTTAGTCTTTGATCAATTTGCTCTCTGGCATCTCTCTATGAACATGACTTTATTTTTAGAGAATAGGAGGACATAAAATATCTCTATTGATTAGTACATAAAAAGATAAATAGGCATCTTTTGAACATTTTAAAATTAATTCCTGCACTGTCTCCAGTCCATTTAAATTACATTAGGTTTATTGCACTTAGTGGATAACTTGTATTTTAATATCAATATTTTAGAACTATAGGGTTAGATAAGGTACTTAAAGTTACATCTATAGGTCACATCCAGGCACCTCCATAATTTCAAATTGGTTCTTGTTGAGGAATGACACTTATCCTAATTCTTCATTCCCATCCTCCACTTTTTTTTTTTCCTTCTCAAAGGGAAATAACTTGTTCATGCCTAGAAGAGAAGGGCATCAGAAAGAATTTCAATCCCACTCTCCACCCCCATCTCTGACTCATCTCAAACTGATTAAGTCAGTAGGTGGTGATAGTAGTGGAAGGGTTTTATTAATTAACACTCTACACCCCAACATATGGTGCCACGAGATAGGAAATTTGGATAAAGAGAAACCAAAACTAAATAGGAGTTACAATGAAATGTCAGTCTTATAACCTGAAGTGCAGGTTTCCTCATAAAGCACCATTGGAGGACACTGTAATTCTTTCCTCACTGACGTAAATCAAAGGTCATGCAACTTTGAAAGTGTGGCTTCCTAACTAATGTCTGTGTCTGGTGCAAGGTACATGGGGGCATGGATGGCCAACTATGATAAGCAGGAATAGTGAGGATGAACTTATTCCACCTGAATGCAAATAGGTCCCAGACAGAAGGAGCAAGACCCAAAATTTCAGGATATAGTTTACCTCTGCTCCAATTTCATCAATCAGAAATACCATTCCTCTTTGGTAGAAAGGTGGAGATCAACAAGGAGGAGAGACCAGAAGTGTCTTCCAACACCATTTCCTTCTCAGGAATTCCCTACCTCTATCTGCTTCTTTGGAAAAAAGGGTTAATCAAAAAGCCCTTCTCCCTTCCCAACAGCTGAATAGGCTATTGGACATGCACTGACCAACTATTTGGTCAATAGTACTCCTTCATGTGAGTGTCTTAAAAGTCTAAGCAATTATAAGCCAGTAAACTAAAGAATTTCTCTTCTCTCTCTCTCTCTCTTCATCTCTGTCTCAATCTCTCTTATCCTTCAAAACCTTTGTGTGGTCCAGTAATTTTGAAGCCTATGCCTTTCTCTGAAATCAAGATCCTATCTCTCTGGTCTTTCTGTACTATTTGTCTCACTTTATTTTTAGTTTCTCTCTTTGTTACTGTCTCAGTTTCACAACTTTTTTCCAGACCATACACCCAGTTGATTCTTACCCTGATCTCTGGGACCTCTTTAGACTAAATCTTTGTCCTAAGTTCCTGCTTATCCAGGGAGAAAAATAAGAAAATGTGTTTCATCCAGATCAAATTCAGATTGATCTAATGTTTATTTGGCACCTACTGTATCACATATACCACATCATGCCTACCGTACTCTGTTCAACAAGCCTGTGAAAGGAGACTTTCATCTCAACAGCACAGATTATAATAAGTGATGTTGATTGTTTCTCATGTATCAGTCATATTATAATTGTTTTACATGTTTGCATGTCTAATCTGTACAGTAAATCTATGAGGTATGTGCTAGTTCAATGATTATTTTAGTGATGGAGAAACTGAGGCACAAATAAAAGGGTTAAGATATATCTCAGTATTATATCTAGTCAGTGACAGAACTGAGATTTTAATACAGGAAAGGTTATCCAGAGGAAAAATTATGGTAATAAAAATAGAATAACTTGGCCAACTTCATAGTTAACAAAAGCTGATGTGAGAATTCAAACCCAAGATTTTCACCATGATCTCTTTTTTATTATACTATATTTCTTAATTAAATGTTCTCAGTGTATTGATGCCAATGCCATGTAGGAAATATATAAAAGTCTTGCTGAGATCAAGATATAAAGTAAAATTTCACCTATAGTCTCTGAGCTGTTTATCACTGAGTCTGTTTTCCTCAGTATTTCACTCACATAATCACACCTTTCATCTTTTTTTTTAATTTTTATTTTTTATAAAAAAATTTTTATCCCCAGAGGTACATGTCTGTGAATCGCCAGGTTTATACACTTCACAGCACTAACCATAGCACATACCCTCCCCAATGTCCATTACCCCACCCCCCTTTGCCGACCCCCTCCCCCCAGCAACCCTCAGTTTGTTTTGTGAGATTAAGAGTCACTTATGGTTTGTCTCCCTCCCAATCCCATCTTGTTTCTTTTCTTCTTTTTCTCTTAAAACTATTAGATAATTATCAATTATTTTGAGCTCATCCTGTGTACTATTCTGATCATAGTACCCCATTGTTCAAAATGCACTGGTGGTTCCAAGTGTTTAGAGAAGAAAGTCCCAGATCTTTTACATTGCATTCAAGGACTTCCATAAATTAGTGCCTGGATATCTTTCTGATAAGAGCTTTGCTCAACCATAATATCTCATTTAAAACACTCCTCTTCCCTAATCAACACATCCAATGCCAGATTTAAGACTTTCCCTGTTCACCATGATTTCTAATAAGTAGTTATTTTTCATCTTATGTTACATGAGAACCTCTATTATATGAAAGGATTTGGAGGATGTTATATATATATATATATATATATATATATATATATATATATATATATATAAAATCTTCTTCATTTTCAACTATTCCATTGTGGTTATTGTAGTGTCTTGTATCTGTAGTTGTGTGTGTGTGTGTGTGTGTGTGTGTTTAAAGTAAATGGCTACTCATTGATTTAAACTGAATTTAAATGTATAGCTGGATATGGGCATATAGAAGGTTCATAATATATATTATTATTCATTGAATTGTAGAGGATGCAAAGAAAAATAAATTTCCTTTTCTTAAGGAAACCATCTACTTAAAAATAAGAGCAATACAAGAGAAACAAGGAAGACTAAAGTACAAATTTCACTTGATTAACATTTAAAGAGGTTGTATAGACATCATATATTACACAGGGCTCAGGAAATTATACAAATAGGAAGAGTCAGGGAAATGAAACTTACAGGTTTGGAACTTGAGGCAAGCCCTAAAAAGTAAGGTATGGATGAGTGAAGACTAAGACTAGTGCACCTTAGATGACTGAAAAATCCATAGGAAATGTCAACTCATTTTCAACCAAGGTATGGAAAAAGACCACTGTCTTGAAGACTCAACATAATAGTGAAACCATAGCTCCCTTATTCTCAGTCATCCTAGTCTGAAATTAGTCCATGATGACCATTAACTTAATGCTCCATTGACTTTTATGAAATGTCAACAATTTCCTCTAATAATTATTTCTTCCTAACCTCTTTTATTAAAAAGTTTACTTGAGCTCCCTTATCAAAAGTCAGTTCTTATTACATCTGCTGAACCATAGTGGGATGTGATACCACACCCCTGGTATCAAGCCAAGTCAGGCTAAACATATTCTCTCTCCGATGGACTCATTAGGACTTTTGAAGGGGACTCCATGTAGTGCTGGGTTCAGTATAACAATAGGTGTGTCACAGAAGAGAAAGTAACACTCCAGAGACAAAGAAAAGAATGAAACAGGCATGGAAAGAGAAACAGAAATGAGAAACCATGCAATCTCGAATACACAGAGAGGCTAAGTTTTCTCATATCTGACTCCCAATATATGGGAGGCCCTTTGAGTCTCTCAAAATCTGTAGTACATATACATTTCCTTTCATTTCTCCACTTTAGTAACCATTCCACCACACCAAAGCCAGTAACCCACTCTTCTTACCATCTTTTTAATCTTCTCAACCTCCTCTCATTTCCCTTTGACCCTACTTAAATTCCAAAGTCGATCATTAAACAGTCTGTCACTTATTTTCTCATCTCCTTATCTCTCTCTAACTTTGCCATACTCATTTTTTGAAACTTCAACTATTTTTAAATCTGATTTCCCAGTTATTCTAGGTTTAATATCATGTAGCTAAAAGTACCTAGACAAAAACTCACAACCATGCTGTCTGAATCTATTTTAGTATAGTGATCTCTGATTGCAAGGGAACCTTAATACTGCCCATCAATCTTACTACCTTTCCCTGGACCATCTATTCCTGCAACCTCAATGTGATGATTTTATATTTTCTATCTCCTCAAACCTCCAGTCTCTGTTCTCATATTCCCTATCCTCACTCTCAGATAATCTTTCTTCCCACAACCTAAAACATCAGAAACAATTACGGAACTTCCACAAACTACCACCTCCACATCTCACACCTATATACACATTCTTTCTTCCTGTCAATGTAGAGGATATTTTTATATATTTATAGAAATTTATGTTTCTGCCCTGAATTGAGGATTCATTCTCTAACTCCTATACTTGATATCACCACTAATATTTTAAAAACCAGTTTCCTTTCACTCTTCCTTTTCTCTTATGATCCACAACCATCCATCAATAGTATCTATTATTTACAAATAAAAATATAAATAACATCACAGCTCTCCACTTCCCTCTGCTCTGAACAGCCATCATTTCTTGCCTGAAATACTATAATGGCTTCCTAAATTGCTCTGTTTACACCCCTGCTCTCTGAAGTTTATTTTCAGCAGTTTTAAGAATGATTCTTTAAGAATTTAAGTCAGGTTATGACAAGATTTGTCTTAAAATCCCCCAGTAGTTCTCCACTATTGCGCATAGTAAAAGGCAATGCCTTTCATTGACCTACAAGGTCTTTTGTGACTCGTTCTTGGTCATTCTTTTCATATCATTTCCTATCAATCTCCTTCCCGACTTCCTCAACTCCAGCTACACTAACCCTCTTGCAGTTTCTGAATCACATCAGGCATTTATCTCCCTCATGGTCCTAGAATTTCTTTTACTCTCTCCCTGAATTCACCTTCTCATAGATACACCTGAATCACCCCTTATATCCTACAAGTCTTTAGTCAAATGTTCTTTCTCAGAGACTACTTCTTACCAATGCTTCCTGTTAAAATCCTTCCTGAATTAGCAGCAGGTTGGCCAATCATCCCTATTGTCCTGAGAATATTCTATTTTAGCACTCAACATTTTACATTTCAGTAACTCCCTCAATTCTAAGCAAACTGGGAGAGTTGGCTACCTTAATAGTGATCACCCTTATTCATCCATCATCTGTTCTCTTTCCTTACTTTATTTTTCCCTATAGTACATTTCACCACCTCATGTACCAAATATTTAATATATTTGTGTTTATTTCCTTCTCCTTTCCATTCTTTCACTGTCATCTCCATAAGGGTAGGGATTTCAGTATGCTTTGTTTCCTTTTGTATTCCTTGCCACCTAAGATAGTGCCTATTGTAGGACCTCTTTAATTATTAAATGAATAAATCAATAACTGAATAAAAGAAGAAGTATATCCCTTAATTTCCTGTATTTGGTTCAGTTAGGTTAGTTGGGTTTCTCTTTCTTACAAACCAATTAACTTTAAGTCTACCAACTCATTCTTTGGGATCAAACTCTAAATTGTTTCTTATAGCTGTGTTACTGATCCTAAATTCCTCTGCATTAAATTTCTTTTCTCTTTTGGTTCAGTTTAACTCTGACAACTTTTTATGTGGAAATTTCCCAACACACAACCAAGAGCTAGAGATCACATGGCAAGTGGTAGATAGATGAGCTTTACTGAAATATAGGAAATAAAAGCTAGGGGTGGGTGTTCTGTTTAAGACGGCAACATAGGAGACTCCCAAAATCACCTTCTCCGATAGACAAACAGAATCTACAGATATATATGGAACAATTCCCCCTGAATTGACAGAATGAATGAAAGACTCCTATACATTAAGCAAATGAGAAAACAAGCAAAAAAAAAAAAAAAAAACTCATCACAACTGGTAGGAGAGGCTGAGACACAATCTCTCCATTAACCACATGCCTGGCATTATGACATACAACTGGGAGAGAATTCACTATACCCAGCTTTGCCCTGAAAAGTTAAGGGTTTGGACCCAACATCTAGCACCCCAACTTTTTTGTTAAGTGTGCCTCTTTTTTTTTAAAGATTTTATTTATTTATTTGACAGACAGAGATCACAAGTAGGCAGAGAGAGAGGAGGAAGCAGGCTCCCTGCTGAGCAGAGAGCCTGATGCGGGGCTCGATCCCAGGACTCTGGGATCATGACCTGAGCTGAAGGCAGAGACTTTAAACCACTGAGCCACCCAGGCACCCCGCACCCCATTATTTATGACTGCTACCAGAGGGATGGGCCCTCAAACACTTAGCTCTGACAGTCAATAGGGCTTGTTTCCATGAGACCAACTACACTATGGAAAACAAAGAAATAGCTCATAACAGGGTCACAAGGATTCTCCATGTCTATACCTCAAGGGCTCACAACAGACAGAAATACCCAAGCCCAATCTTTCCCTTAGAGAGTTTTATTCACATCCTTTTAAAACTGTTTGCTGGGGCGCCTGGGTGGCTCAATCAGTTAAGCATCTGCCTTGGGCTCAGGTCATGATCCGTGCATCCTGCGATCAAGCCCCACATTGGGATCCCTGTTTCTCCCTCTCCCTCTGCTGCTCCCCCTACTTGAGCTCTCTCCTCTCTCTCTCAAATAAATAAATGGTGCTTGCTGATGGGTCAGCTTCCAATCAATCTGTATCTAAGTGCTAACTGACATTCCTCCCTTTGGGGACAGTGATAGATTTTGGTTCGCCTTCAACTACTGGGAGACACTCAAAACAAAAAGCTGCTTGGGCAATCACAAAGGTTTAAGAGACCACCAAGAGCTAGGGCAAAGCTGAACAACTTTAATCAAATGCTGATAAGTGATTTATCTAATAAAGAGTTAAAAATAATGGTCATAAATATGCTCACCAAAGTCAGGAGGACAATGTATGAACAAAATGATAATTTCAGCAAAAATACAGAAAATATAAGTACCAAACAGAAATCACAGAGCTGAAGAATATAATAACTGAACTGAAAAATTCAACGGACGATTTCATAACACACTAGATCAAAGGAAAGATAGGGTCAGCCAACTCCTAGGGCAGTCAAAATTATCCAATCAGAAGAAAAGAAAGAAGAAAAATGAAAAAGATATTTAAGGTACTTATGGGACACCATGAAGCAGATCAATATTTACATCATAAGAAGGAGAAGAGTGAGAAGCATTTTAGGATTTTTTTCTCTCTTTCTGTGAAACATGAAACATGTTCTCTCTTTCTGTGAAACATGATAGAGATTGCATTGTATCTGTAGATGGCTTTAGGTAGCATGGCCATTTTAACAATATTACTTCTTCCAAGAAATCTATATAAAGCTGAACAAAGCTGAAGACCTCATACTTCCTGATTTCAAACTCTACTACAAAGCTATAGTAATTTGGTGAATTAATTTATGATAAAGGAGCCAATTATATAAAATGGAGAAATTATATTCTTTTCAATAAATGGTGCTGGAAAAACTCAACAGCTACATGCAAAACAATGAAACTAGACCGTATCTTATTCCATACACAAAAATCAAACTCAAAAGGGAATAAAGACTTGAATATGACACCTGAAACATTAAAATTCTTATAAGAAAAAAGGATAAGCACCTTTATATCAGTCTTGGTAATTATTTTTTTGGTATTTGATACCAAAAACAAAGGCAACCAAACAAAAATAAGTGAGTGGGGCTATATTAAAAAAACAAAAACAAAAACTTTTGCACAGCACATGAAACCATCAACAAAATGAGAAAACAACCTACAGAAATGGAGAAAGTATTTCCAAATCATATATCTGATAAGATGTTAATATCCAAAATACATAAAGAACTTACATAATTCAAAAGCAAACAAATTATGGAGTTGAAAAATGGGAAGAGGAATCAAATAAACATTCTTCCAAAGACACACAAAGAACCAAGAAGTACTTAAAAAAATGCTCAACACCCACCAATCATCAGGCAAATGCAAATCAAAACCATGATGAGATGTTACCTCATGCCTGTTAGAATTGATATAATCAAAAAGACAAGAGATAACAAGTGTTGAGAATATGGAAAAAGGGAATCCTTGTGCTATGTTAGTGAGGATGTAAACTGGTGCAGCCACTGTAGAAAAGAGTATGGAGTTTCCTGAAAACATTAAAAATAGGACTACCATATGACCCAACAATTCCACTTCTGGGTATATATCTGAATGAAACAAAATTACTATCTCAAATAGTTAACTGCACCCTTATGTTCAATCCAGCATTATTTATAATAGCAAAGATATAGAAACAATGGATAGTATTAAACAACATGAATGTCCATTAATGGATGAATCAAAATTATATCAGCTATACATACCATTAATATCAATTATACCAATATATATATTCCATACTATACATTTACTATATATCACATATGTTAAATATATACTAATATTTCATTATGAATTTATTATATACATTAAATAATTATACACATATAAACATATAATTTTATATACTATATAAGTTATACATTATATAAAATATATTAAATATAATAGTTTATACATTTGTGTTTGTGTCTTAATTGTAAAAAAGGAGAGGCTGCCAATTGCTAAAACTTGGTTGGGCCTTGAATGCATTATGCGAAGTAAAATAAATCAGAGAAAAACAAGTGCTGTATGGTCTCATTTATATGTGGAATCTAAACAAACACACAAACTCATAGATACAGAGATCAGATTGGTGTTTGGAAGGAGTAGGAGGTGGAGGGGTGGTGTGGGCTAAGTGGGCAGTGGTTACCAAAAGTTGCAAACTTTCAGTTATAAGCTAGATAAGTTCTGGGTATTAACATACCACATGGTGACTATAGTTAACAATACTCTATGGAATATTTGAAAGTTACTAAAAGGGTAGATCTTAAAAGTTTTCATCACAAGAAAAAGGAATTGTAACTATGTGTGGTGATGGATGTTAACAAAACTTATTGTGGTTGTTATTTCACAACATATACATATATAAAATGATTAGGTTATACACCTAAAACTAATATAATGTTATATTTCATTTACTGCTTAATAAAATCGGGGAAAACAGAGAGGGGAGGGGCTAACTGTGTCTTCACCAAATTCCTGTATGGAAGCCTTAACTCCCGGTAACTTAGAATATGATCATATTTAGAGATAGTGTCTTTTAAGAGGAAATTAATGTAAAATGAGGTCATATGAATGGGCCCTATTCAATATAATTGGTATCCTCTATGAAGAGGAAACTAAGATACAGGCACACACAGAAGTAAGACTAAGACAAGGCACCAGAAAAAGACGGCCATCTAAAAGCCAAGAGAGGACTTAGTAGAACCCAAGCCAGCCAACACCTTGATCTTGTACTTCTAAACTCCAGAACCATGAGAAAAGTAATTTCCATTTAAGTCACACCCTCCGTTTTGCTTTGTTATGGCAGCCATATTAATACAGGAACTTAATTAATTAATTAATTAATTACAGAAACTTAATTAGGAACAGTGGCCTGGAAGAGACTTAGGTTTACAGTTTCTAATGACTGGAAATTCAAAGGCCAGATCCTATTAGTAACATTTCACACTTTGATACACAGAAGCCCCAAACAGCCGGTGCTGAATGTACCTACTCAAAGCTTGGTTTAGGTAGCAGGACAACAGATTTGACATTGGAAGTATTGGTTCAAGTCCTGGCTCTGTTTTTTTCACTTTATGACCTCTTTCAGAGCCAATAATCTATTCTGAGCATCATTTTTTCTCATCTATTAAATACCAATAGTGAGGCCACACTACCAATTTTCAGGATTGCTGAGAATATCAAATGTGATACTTAATAAAAAATAACTTCAGTGCTATGATTAATAATGGCAATAATAATAATTATATTTTTAATATATTTTATAATTATATTTTATAATTATAATTTTATAATTTAATATAAAATAATAATAATTATTATAAATTTGTTTATAAATATTATTTATGAGTTTATTAAGGTTATTTTGTAATTGATTCAAGTGTCATTTAAAATTAATTTCTATGGCAATGTTTGATTAATAACAACACTGATGTCTTAATGAATAATTTGTTTTGTTTGGAAGAATTTAAATTGGTTGTATTCAGGTATTATGTCTAGCTCCCTACTCATTAATAACAGGAGAATGATTTAGATTTTTTATTTATACACCTAGTAAATTAACTCACCTGTAAATGTGTGGCAATCTGAATTTGGGGTTAGAAAATCAATAGAACAGAGTTTTAATAGTCATACCTACCTTGCTCAGTTTTAATTTGATGTAGACCAATAATTCAATGGTTTCAGGTTTAAACTTCTTTAATGAATTTATACATTCCATCTTCCCCAAGTTTTTATGCAGATGTTACAGTTGTTATTGTATTCATTCCACAGATACAAAAAACCAGAAGACTAAAGAAGAGAAGGATTTAGTCATTTGTGTACCATTGTCTCACTGTGAGAAACTAAATTCCAGTTTTCTTCCCTTACCAGTAAAATAATTCTAAACACTATATGCTCTGGTATTTTTTTTCAAACTGCCTCTCCATTTTTCTATTGATATTTTATTACATCATTTCCTTTTTCTGATCTCATCTTTCTTGTATTACCCTAGTAGATGCCAATATCTGCTCCTATTGCTATACTTGTACTAAGATAAGAAGGAGAGAGCTTTAATGCCACACAAAGGAACAGAAGTGCAGAGAATGGAAGAAGAAAAACATGCCAGATACTAAGTAATGTTCTCCACATGCATTGTGTCATCCAAACTTCCAAAAGAACCATTGAGTAGGTCCTCGGCTTGTCCCTTGCTTCCCAGAAAGTAAAGTTCAAAGAAGTTAACAAGTAGTAAGAGATGAAACAGAGATTTCCGCAAGGTCAGGGTGATTCCTAAATCTATATCCTGTCTACTACATCAAGCTGTCCCTCAAGTAAAATGTTACTACCTTGTATCTATCCTAGTTTCTTGTGTGCTCTGTTTGGCAGCGTGTACTATGTAGGACTCCTTACTAAGCCTTTAAGTCTTTCCAACTCCACATTCTCTCAAAAGAGATTAGTTATTCTGGACTCCTTGGTGCTCCCTTCTTTCTAATCTCCCCTGCTGAGGTCTCTGAAGTCAGTCTCACACATCTGTATGTTTCAACCGGAAAACCTCTTATCTCTTTTGATCTGTAGCATCAGAACCTCAGGGCGAGCTTTGAGGATCCATTCAGCTATTCCCCATTCACTATAAAATAATCATTTATACCAGTTTCTTTCTTCTCTTATCTTTAAGCAATCCTTTGCTCTTAATTAAGAATATATATATATATATTCTTAATTAAGAATATTTGATTGATATATATATATATATCAATCAGCACCTGGGTTACCTAATCATCTCTGTTATCTCTACATTCCAGTCAATGCTTGAAGCAAAATCATCAATATTCACCTGAGCCAAATACATCACTAATTTGTAAACCATGAGGCTTAGTTTTTATATTCTTCCCCTTTTGCAAATGGGGTGACATCATTGCAAATGTATTTTTTTAAGATGTTACTTATTTATTTGACTGAGAGGAAGGGAGAGAACACAGGCAGAGGGAAAGGGAGAGGCAAGCTCCCCGCTGAGAAGAAAACCTAATGTGGGACTGGATCCCAGATCTGGGGATCATGATATGAGCCAAAGGCAGATATTTTAACCTAATGAGCCACCCAGGCGCCCCATGCATATGCATTTTAAGTTGCTTTATATCTCTTTACTCTAAATGCATCCTGTTATCTCCTGATTTACCTATCATACCCAACAGAGGCTTTTGTTTTGTTTTAAACTGCAAACTAGGGGAAAATATAGCCTTCTAAATAACAATGATGTTTTGATTCTAGAGAAAAATTCACTTAGTGCATTCAAGTTCCAAAGGTATGTTAAGCAACCTCTTGACCTTGAGTAACTCATTCTAGTGTGGAAGACAGATTATTACAGCAGATTTCAGGGAGAAAGGAGAATAGCTATTATAGACAATTTGCCAAAGGAGCACACTGGGGGAATAAATAACTTGTCCAGATCATTCTTAAGAGACTTTATAGAAATGATGCTTTAGTATCATCATAAAAGATAAAGAAGCAGAAAGGGAATTAGAAACTAAGTGATAAAAAGCTGACTTTGCTCAAATTCATTTGGCCTCTGGCATGAGAGGTCTGTTGGATGAGGAAAAGTACAATATTTAGATTCAGGAAACCCAAGAAAGAATTCCTATTCCCTTAATTGCTGGGTGACATGTAAGAACTTGGACAAATTACTTAAGGTCTAAGCCATAATTTCTTCATTTTTAGGGGAAAATTCTTTTTACTTTATTAAGCTGATTTGAAGACTAGTCAGGGAAATATGTATTAAATTTTCAACAGACAATGATGTTCACTCTAAATCAGAATCTTTCCCTACAACAAAATGGAATGAACAGCTTCTCTGAAGTTAAAAGGAAAGACAGCAAAAGTCACAAATCATTCATTTCCGAGTCCTCTATGGACTTGTAATGCAGTGTGATAGGCAGAGTGAGAGTCTGGGAGTAACTATGTGGACAGAGACTGAGAATCTAGATTGCTTCATTTATTAGCTGAGTAACTCTGGGCAAGTTGTTCATCCCCTCCAAAGCCTCAGTTTCCTGTCTATAAATATAATTGTTCTTAGTATCACTGAGAGAATACATATATGTAAAAGTCAAACACAAAGAAGTCCTTGCCTTCTACTTGTGTATATTCTCTTTTTTCACCACTTTACGTCTGTTTCCTTTTGGTGTGATTGCAGAAATCAACCCCCCTTCTCTTTCAGAGATTCACCCATCTTCTTTAAGGCAGGTAAGTAAATTCCAAGTAAAGGTTTGTTTGGCCCATTGCCTTCTAGCTTCCACCTGCTCACCATTTATGTTTGATCCTCCTGTCCATTTGAGCTAACAATTGATTTAACACACATGCTACTATTGGACTGAGATGTGACCAGAAAGGCAAGGACTTTGTACACATTTTTTATGTTCTATAAATCAATATGCAAGTCCAGGATTCCAAATAGAAGGACCATACCCCCCCAGGACAAAATGAAAATATAATCAGATTTAGTTTTATTGAAATTTACTCCCAGATTTCATCAATTGTTTCTTGGTCAAATTTGTTCAAAGCATGTCTGGAGGGAGAAAGTAACATTCTGCTAACTCATTATTTAAACAAATGCAAGTCTTTCCTTGAGTCAAATTCTCCAATTATATTATGGTATTATGGGAATAGTGATACCATGAGGTTCTCAAAGGCCAGGGCTGTGAGATACATATATATATATATATAGATAGATAGATAGATAGATATAGATATATAGATATAGATATAGATAAATAAAATTTTATCTTGCCATAAACCAGCAGATAGGAGAACATAGGTTGAACATAGGTAGCACGAAAGGTAGACAAAGAAGTAAAATAACATGTGTTGAATTAATTATATAAATCTTGGGGTTGCCCCAAAGAGTAAATAATAAAAAATGGTAATATCCAACATTAATTAAAAGTATCTAAAAATGCTAGGGGTGCCGGAGTGGCTTAGTCAGTTAAGCTTCTGACTCTGGATCTCAGTTTAGGTCTTGATCTGAGGACTGTGAGTTCAAGCCCCATGTTGGGCTCTAAGCTGAATGTAGAGCCTGCTTAAAAAAAAAAAAAAAATCCAGAACAAAAAGGAATGCCTCGGTAACTCATCTGGTTCAGTGTCAGACTGGATTTCAGCTAGGTCATGATCTCAGTGTCATGAGTTGGAGCCCTGCATTGGGCTCTGTGCTGGGTGTGAAACCTTCTTAAGATTTTCCTTCTCGGGGGAGACAAGATGGCAGGGAAGTAGGAGGAGGCGCCATTTCAACCTGTACCCTAAAATGAGCTGATTACCTACCAAAGAACTCTGATCACCCATGAAATCAGCCTGAGATCATAATTATGCACGTCTGGATCTCTTCGGGGGCAGAAGACACCAGTGGGCAGGTAAAACAGAGTGGGAATGTCGGACTGATATTGGAAGATAAACAAAGGGGGGAGGGAGCCACCAGAAGTGACCCACTGGAAAGTGATACCCCAATACGAGAGTGCCCTGCAACTGGGGACCAGCATTTACTTGGAGTCTGGTTGAAAGCACTCAAAAAGAGCAAAGGATCATGGGGGGAAATTGTGGGAATCCAGGTGGTTAGGGACAGGGACTTAAGTCCCTGAACCCAGCACAACTACCCCTGGCGCTGAGCCAGAGAGAGTGCGGCGAAGAAGCCAGGTCTTAGTCCCTGAGCTGCCATCATGCCTGAGAGCATCTGGGTGGCAGCTCCCCTGAGGGTAAGGGAGCCTTGCCAGCTGGCAGAACCACAGCATTTTGCACTCTCCACGCAGGGGAAACCAGAGTCTGAGTCACGCCCCCCACCCCTCCTGACAGAGGTGCATGCAGGCGCCAGCCAGTGCTCCCTCGGACCTGGAGAGTCTGAGCACTCCCAGCCTCGGCAACTGGGAAAATCTCAGTGCGCTATCACTGCTTGGGACCTCTCTGGCGGTCTGGAGCTCCCCAGACAGCCACGGCTATCATGGTATGGGTACAAGCAGGAGTTCCTGTTTCCCCAGAGACCCTGGCTGGGAATGAGGGGGAATTTATGTGTTCTGGAGCACCCAGAGGGGAATATACTGAGGCTTCTCTCTGAGAGGGAACTCTGGGTACAGTTTGCTTTCCTCTAAACCTCCAAAACCCATCAAAAGCTGCCAAGAGGAGAGAAAACAAATGAACAAACAAACAAAAAAAACTTCAGAGAACAAAAGCCTGAAAAACTGGTTTCCTCAGAGGCCACCCCCTTGTTGGGGGCAGGAGGACTTAACTCAGGAAACAGTGCCTGAAAAACCACGCGGCAGGCCCCTCCCCAGACAACCACCACCACCACCACCAACAACAACAACAACAACAACAAAAGACAAGAGAACAACCACCACTACTTCAGAGATACAACTTTTATTTTTAATTCATTCCCACTATTCTGGTTCATTTTTTTATAGATCGTTTTTTAACCTATTTACCATCACAGTGAGATGTCCAGTACATCAAATTCCATAATAACCTATTAACCTGAACTTTTTGTTACATATACCTGTGTTTTTCTTTTGCTTTTCTATTCTTTAATTTTTTTAAAGTTTAGTTTAGTTTAGTTTATTCTTTTTTTTATTTTTATTTTTTCATATTCATATAGAGTTAAACTTCAAGGTAATCCTCTTTCCCCAATCTATGCTATCCCTATAGGTAAACCAGTTTTTAATCCCCCTTTATCTTAGGAAAGTAGAGTCCTTTAACAAAGATATCAAAATACATCCAGGAAGAATCAAAATAACCTTCCTTGTCCACACTGAGAATTTATTACCACTCTCCCATCTTTTTCTCGCACCAGTGATTCTGTGTATTTGTTTTTGTTCTGGTAGTATATAAATCTTATACTTGGGGTTCTTTTTGACGAGGTTCTTTTTTTGTTGTTGTTTTGTTTTGTTTTAATATATTTTTTTCTCTTGTCATCTACTTTTATCAGTCTTTTTGTTTGTCTGTTTTTCTTTGTATACTTTATAAATCTTACCTTGAGGCCCATTTGGGCTGGGTCTTCTCTTTTATTTTATCTCTCTTTTTTTTTCCTGTCTCTCTCTCTCTCTCCTTTTTTTTTTTTTTTTTTTTTTTTTTTTTTTTTTTTTTTTTT
>PISX010018249.1:0-41253 GCA_004024625.1 Mellivora capensis | reverse complement strand
TTAAAAAAAAAAAATCATCCTCCAGGGACGCCTGGGTGGCTCAGTTGGTTAAGCAGCTGCCTTCAGCTCAAGTCATGATCCCAGCGTCCTGGGATCGAGTCCCACATCAGGCTCCTTGCTCGGCAGGGAGCCTGCTTCTCCCTCTGCCTCTGCCGGCCACTCTGTCTGCCTGCGCTCGATCACTCTCTCTCCCTCTCTCTCTGACAAATAAATAAATAAAATCTTTAAAAAAAAAAAAAGAAATCATCCTCCAAAGACTCCACAGTTATTTTTACTAAACTGACACCAATAATATTGCCCTCTATGGTAATCATTTCTGGAGTATCTTTCATTTGGAAAAAAAGTTAAGTGATTTTCTACCTGCAACCATATGCTAATACAAATTTCATACAACACCCCCAGAGTCGCTCAGAAGATTAAATGGCATGATGTATATGAAAATGTTTGACCAGATCCCCGGCATACGCTATGCTTTCAGTGATAACTTGGGGGAGATCTAATCCTCTTCTTATCCTACATTCATTTCAATTACTAGGAAAGACCTTCTAACAACAATTATAACACAGAATTTATGGAACTAAAAAGATTTAAAAACACACTGCCTTGATGCCATTCCATACCAGAAAGGTATTCATTTGAATGTCTCTTCGTTTAATAACAAAAAGGTCTGTGAGTTAAATGAAGATACGTACCACTATAATCAAAACCAACATTTCAGTCTTTCCCTAAAATAATCCTTCCACTAACAATTTAATGAAAGTTTTTTTAAAAGGCCAGAGACGTTAAGTTCCTCTTACTTTCATTTTAAAAAATGCAAATTCCAGAAGCCCACAAAATATACCAGTCATCAGGACCAAAGTCATAACTGTCTGCCCAGGAAACAGCACTGCCACCAGCTTGAGCCCGCTCAAATGGAGCATCCACGATAACCAGGGGAGCCTCTTCACTCACGCGTGACTCCATCTGAGACAACCAGTGTCAGAACTGCTTATTCCCCATAGCAAGTGGCTCTTCTCCAATCTTCTGGATGAGAGAGACCTGCTCTTTCTCCCTGGCTGTGTCCCTCTATCTCCAGATGACCTCCAACACTTACACGTATCCTGCCAAGTGGATACCCTGAGAGCACCTAATCTCAGCAGAGAAAACCTGCTCCTCCTGTGTCCCTGTGTCTGTTAGTGGTATTACTGTCCCCTCAGCCACCCAAGATAGGATCTAGTTTTCTTTCCCTCACCAACCCTCTCCCTTCCAAGAACAAACCAGTTTCAAAGCAAGACCTGTCTTTTACCTCTGCAATACCAGCTAGGACGCACCCTGCCTCCATTCCCACAGCCTATCCTAGGTTCTCATTACTGCCGTCTGGACCCTGCCCAACACCTCCCACCCAGTTGCCCACCACCTCTCATGCTTACAATGAGTCCACTTACTCTGGATAGTGCAGACTGATCTTGCTATGCATGTCCCTCTACAGCCTCTGGGCCCCCACTGCCTTCTCAGAACTTAAAGGGTTCTCATCTGACACAACCAACCATTCACTTGCTTCTAGAAGCACCTCAAATTCAAAATGTTCTGTCGGCCTTAACTTCAAGGCCGTTCCTGCTCTGGCTTCCATCTAAAAGCCTGTAATGTCATGAAAATGCAAGTTAACTGTGCCATTCTACTGCTCAAGAGCTAAAGGTCAAAATTCTCAACCTAACCTACAGGGCTTCACATGGCCTGCCCCCGCCCCCATCTCTCCAGTCTTGCCATACTCTCGTTTGCTCTTTGCCTCAGCTATCCAGCCTTCTCTTCAGCTTGCCATGATGACCCTCATCCCCAAGCCTCTGTACATGCTGGCTCCTTAGCACCCCACCCCTCATGTAGGTAGTGCTACCCTACCCCTCAGATCCCAACTCAAAGGTCACTTACTCAGCCACTAGTCTTAACATTCTAAACTAAGTCAAGTCCTCTGTTTGCCCCTGTCCTTTGCCTCCACAGACTCAAGCAAAATACTAATAAATTGATTATTAGATCTCTTACTCCCAAGCTAGAATATAAGCTCCACAAGAGTAGGAAGGACTGTGTCGGTCTTGTTTGCCACTGTATCTCACAATTTACTCCAGAGCAGCCCTCAACAAATATATGTAGGCTAATGTAATTCATAAATCACAATACCCTAAGTAAGTTACAACCCAAGATGCACTACACACTGGTCTTGAAAGCACTTGGTTTCTCCATAACAATAAAGTGCTCAGCTCCTCAATGTTCTCTGAGTTCTTCCCCTGAAAAACTGACATTATATACGTCTACAATTCTACCATTCCAAACCTCCACAATTTTGTTTGCAACCTTCCTCCCATCTGGAATTTTTTCCCCAGCTACAAAGTTCCAAACCCTACTTGCTTCAAATGCTCAAATCCAATGTCACTTACGCCTGGAAGTCTTCCTTGCATTCCCCGGGCTAGTCACAATCTCCCTCCCTGAATTCCCACAGGTTCTCCATGGTCTCATTCAGGTCAGATCAAATGTCACTTCAAATGAGAGGTTTCTCCTAAAGTTACTCACTGGTTATAATTCTCTATCAGGCTGTCCTGTTTTATTTTCTTGACAGCATTGTTATCTGAAATTATCTTGTTCATTTATTTCTTTATTTGCTTATTTACCAATTAACTGCCTGTGTCCCCCCTCCTAGAATGTAAGATCCCTAAGAGGAGGGACCCTGTCTGTCTGAGTCTCGGCATTTCCCCACTTCTCCACAGATAACATCAAAAGTCTTTCGTAAAATCTGCCAAAGGCATGAATGACTCTGTAGTCCTTATGACTAGGGTCATTTGTGTACCTATCTTTCTCTTGCTGTATTCCAAACTCCATGTGGACTAGGCCAAAGTCTGGTTAATCTATTTGTTCATGTGTATTACCTGGAAATCCTTCCACAATTAAAGCAAATAATAGATAACTATTAATGAATGATTTAATGATCTCTCCAGGAGGTACTGTCCCAAACCAGGCCAACTCAGAAGTCCGTATTCTCCAGAAACCAGGGCAAACAAGAACCTCCTTCTATGCCCTCTCCACCCTGTTCCAATCAGCTGCCTCTAGTGAGCTTCAAAAGGCTAGTTTCCTCACTTTCCTCTATCCAACAACCACTCCTTCTATCTCTGGTATCTCACAATCCTAACCTAACCTCTCCCCTTTATCTTGAGCCAACAAATCACTTCCAGGGCCCTGTTTCTTCTGAATAACCTAAATCTCCAATGAGTTGGATAATTCATCAGGCCCCAGGGAACAAGGGGATGTTAAAAGGAAGTGTTTAAGTAAGACTAGCTCTCTCATCTTTTCCTGTATACCTCGTTTATCCGAAAGAGGCCCAGTTTCAGGGACTGGCTTTGATACTCTTTGGGACCCTGAGCTTTCTTCTCCTGTACCCGCCGCACCCAAACCTCTCTGGGGTGCCTCCACCCTTGCCTCGAATCTGTTCATCTTCCCGTACAAGAGGACCCTAGGCCAGAGACAATGATCTCCTCGGGAGCAAATGGTCCTCAAACACCGTGGGGCGGCCCTACCCTCCCCACTTTCTGTCCGGCATCTGCCTCCGGCCTGGAACCATCTCGCGCGCCCCATAGCCTCAGCCTCCCTCTGGGCCCGACCCTCCAACACCACCCCCCACTCACCTGAAGCGGCCCCCGCAGTGTTGGCATTGCTCGCCCACCCAGCCAGCGGGGCAGACGCACTGGCCGGTGCCAGGGTTGCAGCGGCCCCCGTTGACACAGGGTCGGTCACATTCCTTGGCCTCGACTGCTGCTGAACCCGACACCGCCGCCGCCGCCGCCGCGGCCTCGGCCGCCCAGGGCAGCAGCAGCAGCGGCGGGAGCAGCAGCAGCAGCAGCCGCCGCCGCGGGAGGCGCAGCCCGGCCCCCAGCCCCGGCCTCCCAGCCCCGGTCGCGTCCCAGTCCCGGCGCTGCCCGCCGTTTCTGCCCGCAGGCGCTGTCGTCGCCACCGTTCTCCTCCTTAGCCTCGCCTGAGTCGCCGCCGCCACCGCCACCATCTTCCCGGGGCTGAGACGGCGCCCCGCGAACACATACACACACACCGCACGGCCGGCTCCGCTTTGCCTGGCCGTGCGGGGCGGGGCTGTGCGGACGGTGGCTCGGGCGGTCAATCCTGAGGGCGGGGCCAGAGGGTGCGCGGCAGGCGGGGCGGGGCGTGCGTGCGTGGGCGGGGCGCGACGCGCGGGCCCTCCTCCTGCACCCGGGGCCCTGGAGGCGGGTCTCAGGCCCGGGGTATGCAGGCTGTTGAGACCCCTCCCGCCTCGGGTTCGAGGCGCCTTAACGCTCCAGTTTTGCCCTTCGCGCGGCCGGGCGGCGACAGGTTAGCATCCCCGAGGCGTCCTCTTCCCGTTGGCTGCCTGGGAGCCATCCGCTCTGCTTGGTAGGCGACGGTGTGGAGCACTGCCCTCCCGGAAACCCCGGCTCTGCCCCGACTCTACCCCGACTCTACCTGCGGGGCAGAAAGGGCCTAGGAGTCTTCGTCGTGGTGTGTACGGTGGTGTGCGGTACTGTTGAAGGAGTGCTGTGTTCCAGCCTTCGCTTTCTCCTCGGTAAAGTAGGGATAACGAAGTAACACGTGTGTTAAGAAACCAGTGCATAGGCTATGCGCAATAAATGCCTCTAGACCGAGTGGAGACACACACAGCCCGGCCTTTCTTGATTCAGGCTGATCCAGTGGCCAACCAGAGGCCCCCACCTTTAATAATGTGGAGGAAGAGTGGGGCTACTTTACTCCCCACTCTTTGTTCTCAAACCTCTCTGAAGAGAAGCCGGCATAAAATTAGGAATTGGAGCACCCTCAGCCCACACACATCTGCTCCTAGAGCCGTTCTTGCTGGGTAGTTTGTTACTTTGGTGGCCCCCCTGAAACTTGCCTCCTCACAGTATAGCCTTATGTGGTTGTCGACCCTGGAACCTGGACTGGACCTGTGACTTGATTGAACCAATGGAAGAATGTGCAGAAGTGACTGTGCCAGTTACAGAGATGAGCTTTGAGAATACCTGATTACCTTGATTTCAAGCTCGTTATAATTATGAGCTGCTCACCCTCTTCTACCTTGCTGTAGAAAGATGGCACACAGAGACCACCACATGGAGAGGCAAAAGCCCTGAGACCACCTGGAGGAAAAATAAGGATCCAGTTATCACCAAGAACTGAGGTCCCAGACACATGAACCCTGATGAACCCAGATGAACCCTGATGAGTCCCTGCTGAGGGACCAGTCATTAAGAGGAGAAGCCATCTAGGCTGTTCCTCATTACCTAAAACAGAGGTAAGTCTTTCCTACTGTACCTTTTCCAATATCCTAAGAAATGATGACTTGGCTGCTCGTTTAAGCCTCTAAGTTTTAGAGCAGTTTGCCACCCAGCAATAGATAACCAGAACATTGTCTGACACAATCCTTGTGTTGTGAGGAATATTCCTGTGGCAGCCACCTCAGAGTTTGAGCACTCTACACTCCCTGGAAAACAAAGAAATCCCCTCATATACCTGTGGAGACTTTCAGCTTTACCGTAGAACACAGAATTCTGATTCTAGAATATACCCCCACCCTCATGCCCAGGTCCTGACCTACCTTCCTGGGCAACCACTTAAAGCCCTGTGAAGCTTAGCAGCACCCCAGCCTCTCCCCAGCTCTCCACCCACACATCTTTCCTATTGCTGTGTGAAATGTATTGTTTGGTCTAGGCCGTACCACTGGCATTCTGGTTTGCAGGTGGTTTTGGCTACAGTATCCTACAAGGATGTGTAGGATGAGGTAGGGAAATGGAAGACATGGCCCTACTGTCTGGCAAGGACCCAGTCAGATGGAGGTGGTTCACATGAAACCATGACCTGGCTACAGGAGACACTGCTCGCCCTACTCCTCTAGGCCAGAAGTGGAACCAACCTTTTCCTTCATTCCCCACAGCAACACTGAACCACTACCACCTGGAAACTTTAATGTCTGTAGCAAAGAATTCCTGGAACTGCTCTAACTACATGCCCAAGGAGGTTTGTATCCACTAGGATAGTTTGATGTTACCTCTGCTCTTTTTTTTTTTTTTTCACTCAAGAAAGGCATTCTCTCTGTTCATGTGGCCCTTTGCTCTCTCTGATTACATGTCCTCATTTTCTATATCTTTGCTTTGTCTCCAGGTCAGAGACATGGATGGTTCTACAGTTTTTTGGCTTTTACTCATGTGTTGTCTTAGGTCAGTGTCCTGACAAGCAGAGACTGAAGCATAATTTGAGTACATAACTTTTTATGAGAGTGCTTTCTGGAGAAAGGCAATAAAGGAAGCAGAACAGAACAGGGAAGGGAGCTAAGCCAGGATGTGGTCTTATCTGGAGTCAAGCTTCAGCCTGATTCTATGGAGAGCCTTGGGACATGGATTATATTATAGAGCTGATTCCACCTTGAGGCCAGAGAGCCATGTTTTGTATATATATCTCATTTAGCAGCTAGCCAGCATGCACAGCTGAAAAAGGATCCAATAAAGGAAGTTTAGGGGAGGCATCAGTCTACCATATATAACGGATATCTGTGAGCACTCAATTGCAAGGATGAATGCTGCCCCAGTAAGATCTATCTTATTAGCTGTCTGACCTTCCCTGAGTATCACGGGACCTCGTCTGTGCTATTTGAAACTTCAACAGTTTTTCGTATGTCAGAGATCTTCTTATACTTTCAGTCTGCATGGAACAAAGCAATTCCCTGATTATAGATATCAGGATCTTACCTAACATATAAGGTACTATATGGCCTGTGAAGAAGGTTGATCTTGAGGGTTTGGAATAAACACAACTGGTTTTAGGTAAGAAGGAAGCTCCACTGGGTAGCAACTTCCTTGTGAGGGATAGGTCCACTTACAAATATAAAAATCCCAACAGTCCTTGGCAGGCTCTACAGGAAAATGTTTAGGGATCTTTAATCTAGGAGCACAGGTTTAGCTACCTTAGCTGTTGGCTGAGTTCCTGGTGGCCTCCATAGGCAAGCCCCACGAATATAGGAAATGGCCTTGATATCAACATAAAGGACAAGACCCAATCTTGAGAGAAGATCACCAATTTAAAGGCAGAGAATTTGAACTTTCTGTTAGATGAGTTGGACGCATGCCCTAGCTCTCAGATTTCTACAGTAGAGAACCAAAAGTTTTCTCCTGTGCATAGATAAGATATTATGAAAACAGTAATAGAGGGGCGCCTGGGTGGCTCAGTGGGTTAAAGCCTCTGCCTTCGCTCAGGTCATGATCGGGCTCTCTGCTCAGCAGAGACCCTGCTTCCCCCTCTCTCTCTGCCTTCCTCTCTGCCTACTTGTGATCTCTGTATGCCAAATAAATAAATAAAATCTTTAAAAAAAAAAACAAAGAAAATCTTGTGATCTCTGTCTGCCAAATAAATAAATAAAATCTTTAAAAAAAAACAGAAAACAAATAAATAAATAAATAAAATCTTTTTTAAAAAGAAAAAAAAAACAGTAAGAGGATTAAAAGACAACTGGCCTTCCTAAGTTTTCTGTAACTGCTGTAACAAATTACCATAAATTCAGTGGCAAAAACAAAAACCGATGGAAATTTATTCTGTCACGCTTCTGGAGACAAGAGGTCTAAAATCAGAGTGTCAGCAGGGCTCATTCCCTCTGGAAACTCTAGGGGAGAATCCTTCCTGTTCCAGCTTCTGATGGAAGTTGGCATTCTTTGGCCTTCTTAGCTTGTGGCCACATCACTCCAGTGTCTGCCTTTGTCATCACATTGCCCTCTCCTCTATATTGTCTTCTCCTGTGTGTGTCTCTTATAAGGACACTTGTCATTGGATTTAGGGCCCATCTCGATAATTTAGGATGATCTGCTCATCTCAAGATCCTTAATTAATTACATCTACAAAGACCCCTTTCCCAAATATGGTAATATTCATAGGTTCTGGGGATTAGGATATGGACACATCTTTTGGAGAGCCACTATTCAGCCCACTACACAACCCTATACAGGATCTCAACTCATTCAGTTCATTCACTTGTACAACTAATATTTATTGAGTGGCCACTATATACCAGAGACTGATCTAGGCTCTGTGGAGGCAACAGTAAAAAAGCATATAAAAATCTCTTCCTTTCTTCACACTCATTAGGATGACTACTATCAAAACAAAATAGAAAATAAATGGCAAGAATATGGAGAAACTGGAACTGTTGTGTATTAGTGGGAATGGTAGTGCACTGTGGAAAACAGTTTGACAGTTCCAAACATTAAAAAAAAAGAATTGTCATGGGGCGCCCAGCTGACTGTTGGTAGAGCATGCAACTATTGATCTCAGGGTTGTGAGTTCAAGCTCCACACTGGGCGTGGAGCCCACTGTAAAAAAAAAAAAAATTATCATATGATCCGGCTATGCCACTTGTGGATATATATCCAAAATAATTGAAAGCAGGATCTTGAAGAGATATTTGTACACTCATATTCACTATAGCATTATTCACAATAGTCAAGAGGTGAAAGCAATCTAAATGCCCATCAACAGATGAACAGATAGACAAAACATGATACATATTTATATATATATGTGTGTGTGTATAACACATGATATATATATAATATATATATTATAATATATATAATATATATATATATATTACTCAGGGACACCTGGCCAGCTCAGTCAGTGGAGCATGCAACTCTTGATCTTGGGGTTGTAAGTTCAAACCCCACATTGAATGTAGGAGGGGCAGATGGAGAGGGAGAGAGAGAATCTTAAGCAGGCTCCACACCCAGCACAGAGCCTGATGCAGGGTTCCATCCAAAAATGGCTGAGATCATGACCTGAGCTGAAATTAGGAATCAGACACTTAACCAACTGAGCCACCCAAGTGCCCTGAAATTTTTTAATTTTTTTAAATCACTGCCTTTATGGAATATCTGATTATATATAATTTTTTATAAACTCTCTGTTGAAGTATAACATGTATACAGAAAAGTGAAGAGATCATCCATATATAGCTCAATGAATTTTTTTTTTTAAATATTTTATTTATTTATTTGACAGAGATCACAAGTAGGCAGAAAGGTAGGCAGAGAGAGAGAGAGGAGGAAGCAGGCTCCCCACTGAGCAGAGAGCCTGATGTGGGGCTTGATCCCAGGACCCTGGGATCGTGGCCTGAGCCGAAGGCAGAGGCTTTAACCCACTGAGCCACCCAGGCGTCCCGCTCAATGAATTTTTTTAAGTAAACATATGACTAGAGCCTTGGTCAAAAATTAATTCATAGGATCCCTCTTGGACCCTCCTAGTCACTATGTCCATGCAGGAGCCACTCTGCTAACTTCTTACATTATGGACTCTTTTGTCCAGTTTTTCACTTTATATAAATGCAATACTATAGTATGGAGTCTTTTATGTCTAGATTCTTTCATTCAGCATTATGTTTGTGAAATTCATCCATATTGTATAAATAATTTGGATCTTTTTTAATTTTACTTTTTTCAAAGATTTTATTTATTTATTTGAGATAGAGAGAGAGCACAAGCCAGGGGACAGAGGGAGTGGGAGAAACAGACTTCCCACTGAGCAGGGAGCCTGATATGGGGCTCAATCCCAGGACCCTGAGATCATGACCTGAGCTGAAAGCAGATGCTTAACTGCCTGAGCCACCCAGGTGCCCCTTGTTTTTATTTTTATATTCTACTAGTTAAATGTATATATGCCATAATATGACAGTTTATTTATCTGTCCTAATGCTGATGGACATTTGGGCAGTTTCCAGTTTGAGGCAATTACGATTAATGATGCTATGAACAGCCCAAGAATCCAGTACAAGTCTCTAGGTGAGCATACATACACATTTCTGTTGGATATACACCAGAGGTATACTGATAAATGTTTATCAACCAGCTCCCTTGGAGGAAAACACCCTCCTAGGTAGCATTTGTTGATTTCTGTGTGTAAATACTCCCACCATGGCCTATTTCAAGCTACCAACATGATGTCACTGAATATAGAATCAAGAAGATACACAGACCTGCTCTCCCAAGCCAGTGGGAACCAACTCCAGCACTGTGTATGCCTGGGAGATCAATAAATGTCCAAACAGACCTGCAAGAGACTTACTAGGAGAAATATCTGAGAGGGATAAAAAGGAAGGAAAGAGGAAAAAGCAAGGAGAAGATTCAGACTGAAAGAAAAATCTAACAGCTGTGAGGGGAAGTGGGGAGGAAAGACTGGTTAGGAAGAGTCTAAGACTGTGGTGCAGTTCTGAAAAAGGCTTGTCCAGGCCAAAGGGGATTACTGGGACCAGAGTTGCTAGCTGGAGTAGCCGTGCATGTCTCAGGAATGGGTCTGCACCAGCCAGCACAGAAGCAGTGGCGAAACCAGAGGGGCAGCGGCTGGGTTTCTAGTCAATGACACTCCCCCCATCAGGAGAGCTGAGCCATGCATTTTCATGACCACCATACCTGGCAGTATTTCTTCTCAGCACAACCCTGGAGATGAGCAGGACAGCCTGTCAATCAGGGTCGTCTCCAAATGTCTTCCTTTTCACAGGTTAACTGTGCAGCGCTGGCTTAGCTGACTTGGAAATTGGAATGGCCACTTTAGATTGAATGAGCCCCAGGTTTCTTAGGTAATTCACCAGAAAGGAGAGAGGGATTGAGGAACATACAAGCATTCTAGTAATTAATTAAAGAAATAGAAGTTGACCATACTATATCCCCAACTGATTATTTAAATCTTACTGCGTACATAAGGAAAGAATAGAAAAATGAAGTTAGTCAGAAATAGAAGCCGGAAAAGACCTTATAATCCAAGTTAAAGTTAGCTTTAAAGTAGAAGCAATATGGTGTTTAAAAAAAAGGCTACAAATTCTTTAATATTCTCATTTAAATTTAGAGTTTAATTCCTCTCTGTAAAATAGAGGTCAGACTTTGTGACTCTCTTCTAGCAAATAAGGATGTGGTAGAATTATGCTACGTGACTTCTGAGGCTAGGTCATACACAGGATAGCTCCTCCTCCTTCTTTCTCTCCCTCCCCCTCTCCCTCTTCTCCCTGTCCCTTTCCTCCCTGTCCCTCTCCACTTGCTTTGGAGGAAACCAGCCATCACGTCCGGAGGACACTTGAACAGCCCATGGAGAGGCACAGGTGGGGAGGAACTGGGGCCTGCCACCAAGAACTAGCACATACTTACCAAACATGTGAAAGTCAACCTGAAAATGGATCCTTTGGCCCATCAAGGCTTCAGGTGATGGCAGCCCTGACCAACATTTTAACTGAGACCTCACAAAAGACCCTGAGCCAGAATTGCCTAGTCAAGCTGTTCTTGAATTTCTGACCCACAAAAACTGTGAGGATAATAAATTGTTGTAGGCTACTAAAATTTGGGGGCAATTTGTCTCACAGCAATAGGTAATTAATATAGGCCACAAGAATTCGGAAGTCTCCATACACATACCCAACACCATAACAGAAGATATTACAACCGAGACAATATGGCAAATCCATGGAGGATATCCATTGCCTTGTTTCCTGCCTTGGCTCATAGAGAAGCCAACTCCTCTCTAAGCTGATTCCCATCAAAGCTCACTGTCCTGGTGCAGCCAGAAGCACCATCTCTATTCCTGGTGCTCGCCCAAAGCACTGGTACAGACTGTTGTGATCAAGATTTCTAGTGCCCACACAGAGGTCCCCATCTCATGTTGCTGCCAAGCCACTGGCACCAACCCCCATCATCTGAGAAGCCACTGGCAGCAATGCAGGCTTCATTACAGGGAAATGGTTCTTGTGTTCACATGTACTATGACCATGGCCAGAACCCCAGTGTGGGGGAGGGGTGGCCGATAACCATGTGAACAGCACCAGCTCACCAAAAAAACCTGGCCTGTGACCCAGATTGCAGTGTTTACCAAGTTAAACAGTCTAAAGCCAGATCAGCATATCAAAAATGACTCAAGCAACAGAGAGAGTTTAGCTATGAACCTCAGCAAGTCAGGGCCAAGGACACTGATTATGGACAAGGTTCAAAGAGGGCAGAAAGAAAGCAGACCTGCAGAGTTCTGGGCTTAGGGCAGCTTTGAAGAGTATACCTATGGCCATGGTGTGGTCCCCCCACCCTTAGGGCTGGCTTAAAGCCATCAGGCCCCTTTCTCCTCTATGCATTTCAAGGCTATAGCTTTTTTTCATGTGTAAAGTTCCCACAGAATTGCCAGAGCTCAGACTCAGTCTGATCCTGGCAAGGAAGCTTGAACATTCTTATATTAGTTTAGGTTCCCCCAGAAGAAAGCCCTGAGGCAAGAATTCAAGATTAATGTGGGATGTAATCCCAGGGAACAGGGAGCGGAGTACAGAAGTGAGACAGGGAAGGGAAGGCAGTCAATAATACAGAGTTGTGTTATCAAGCCAGTGACTAGTGTGAACAATTCCAGGGGGAATTCCACAGGGGAAACTGGGAAGTGGAATAGGACACATGCCTCAGAGAGGCAAGAAGGCTAGAGTATTTGAGGGTATTTATATAGCAACTCCAGTCAGCCATTTTTAAGGGCTGCTAGGAGAGGGAGTGTTAATTACTGTGGGGACCAACACAGAGAAGCAGATACTACTCATCAGTGGATCAGTTTTTTATTTGTTCATTGGCCATTAGGTCTCCCCTTCTGTGAACTGAGCATTCATATCCTTCGCCCATTTTTCTATTGGATTGCCTATCTTTTTCTTACGGATTTGTAGGAGTCACATATATAACCAGATCTTTTTCATTGTATATGTAACAAATACCACTTTCCAGATTGTGGCTTATCTTTTCACTTTCTTTATAGTATCATCCAATAAGTAGTTCTTATCTTCAATGTATGAACTTATCAATGTTTTCTTGATAGTCTATGCTTTTCATGTCTGGCCTAAGAAATCCTTCCCTACCTTGAGGTAACAAAGATGATAATTTACTAGGAATTTTTGCTTTCTTACAGATAGTCTTTGATCCACTTGGAAAGGATTTATATGAAAATATAATACAGGAATTCAGTATTTAATTTTTATCATGGAAGATCTCAAACATACACCAAAATAAGAAGAGTACAATGAGCTCAGCACCCAGCTTCAACAATTATTAACTTATTTCATTTGACCACTGCTATATAACAGATTACCCCCAAATTTAGCAAATTGAAACAGTAATAAACATTGATGATGTTGTACAGTTTCTGAGAGTCGGGATTTTAGGCCTTTAGGGTTGTTCTGGCTAAGGATCTGTCATGAGGTTGCAGTCATGTTGTTGGCCTGGCCTGCAGACATCTGCAGCCTTAGCTGGGGCTAAAGGATCTGTTCCAAGGTGACCCTCACCTCTGGCTGGGAAGATGTTGCCAGGAAGCATCTGTTTCTTGCCACTTGGCCCTTTCTGCAGAGCAGCTGAAGCATCCTCACAGCATGGTAGCTGGCTTCCCCCAGGGCAAGTGAGCCAAAAGAGAGGAAGGCAGAAGTTGCAGTGACTTTTATAACAGTCTTGGAAGACGTACAAGATCACCTCCACCACATTGTATTCATTAAGTCACTAAGTCCCATCCACATTCAAGGGGAGAGAAATTAGATTCTGCTTTTGGAAGAGAGGAATATTAGCGTTAGTGGATGTTTTTAAAACCAGCACGTAACTCACAGCCGGTCTTGTTTCAGCTCTGCCTCCATCCACTCTCCCTTACAAACTGCATTATTTTGAAGAAAATTCCAGACATCGTATTGTTTCATGTGTAAATACTCTAGTATGGAGTTCTAAAAGATAAGCCTTGAAGAAATGTCATAAGCACTGTACCATAGGCATACAAAAAGTTAACAACATAACAATAATTCCTTAATGTCACCAGATATATCCAGTCAAAATTCAATAGCATTCAAGTTCCCCCAATTCATTCCCTCTCCTGCTCGCCCTCCCTTTTTTAAATAGTTTAGATCAAACATCTCTGTGCCTAACTCCAGATCCTCTTGGGCTCACGTCCCTTAATCCAGCCATTGCTGCCCAGATCAGTCCTGCACAGGCTCCAACCAGCTGCACACAGGTGTAGCCTGGCCCTTCTTCAGGGCTTCTGTTTAATGCTGCAGTGTGGAACACTGTAGAAATCTGCTTGGCATGTACAACCCAAAAGTGCCAGGGACTTAAAATTCTCTGAAGCAGGGGCACCTGGGTGGCTCAGTGGGTTAAGCCTCTGCCTTCGGCTCAGGTCATGATCGCAGGGTCCTGGGGTTGGCCCTGCATTGGGCTCTCTGCTCAGCAGGGAGCCTGCTTCCTACCCTGTCTCTGCCTGCCTCTCTACCTGCTTGTGATCTCTCTCTCTCTCTGTCAAATAAATGAACAAAATCTTTAAAAAAAAAAAAAAGCAAATTTTGACCAATCAAGATGAGAACCAATGGACAACTGCTTTCCCTTTCATGCGCAGATCAACAGTCTGAAGACACAGCATATGTAACTTCTCACAAAGTTGTGGGATTAAGGAATCACTCTTCATGGTGGCCAACTTGATCATGCCTTCTGGTGCTCCTCTGTTTCACTTATTGTCCTTCATTCCCATCTCTTTAATAAAATATTTGCACATAGCTTTACTATGCACATAGATTCTGCTTTCTGGGGGCCCCAGGAGGAGACACAGTTGGTTCCAAACAAAGTCTCTCTGATCCATAGGTTTTATCCCCTCCCACTTCTTTTCCCTTAAATTTTTTTTTAAGATTTTATTTATTTATATAAGAAAGAGAGAAAGAGCATGAGCAGTTGTAGGGGGGAGCAGAGAGAAAAGTAGGCTCCCTACTGAGCACTGAGCCCAATGTGGGACTCCATCCCAGGATCCTAAGATCATGACCTGAGTCTAAGGCAGATGCTTAACAAACTGAGCCACTCAGGTACCCCTACAATTATCTGATTATCATAAAAAATCATATTGTTTGTCTTGAGGAGTTTACCACATTCTAGGTTTTGCTGATCTCTTTTGCTATGGTGTATACCATGTGCTCCTGTTCTGTGTATTTCCAAAACTGGTAGTTAGAGCTAGAAGCTAAATCAGATTTAGGTTTGATATTTTGGGCAAGAATATTTCATGGGGGGTGTTACATATTTCCCATTATATCATCTCAGATGACATGATGTCTGTTTGTCTCTTTTTGTGATTTTTAAGATGGATCAGTAAATTCAGGGGTAGTAATTCTAATCTATGCATTGTAAATTCCCCACCAGTCTTTCACCCAGTGATTTCAGCAGCCAAAGATAATCATGCCCTAGAACTGTACTGTTCAATACAATAGCAACTAGCCACATGCAGCTATTTAAATGCAATGAAAATTGAACAAAATTAGAAATCTAATTCCTTAGTCACACTAGCCACATTTTAAGTGCTCAACAGCTACAATGCCTATTCCATTGAACAATGCAAATACAGAATTTTTCCTTTATTACAGAATATTGTATTTGAGAGAGCTAGCCTGGAACCGTTATTTCATTTTAATTCTAATATTTATTATTTCTAGTATTTCATTTTATTTTTTTCTAGTATTTCATTTTAATCTCTCATCCTTTATATGTTTATCAGCTGTAATTGTTCTATAAAGAATAACATTCCCTTGTCGACTCTTTAGCTGCTCTGAGATATAGTTCATGGAATAAAAGCACAAGTGCTTATTGCCTTTATGTAGCAGTATTTAGGATAATGAAATGATTGCCTGGCATCCTCCAAACTTGACCAAAGCATTTTGTAGTTTTTATTGTTTTGAATATCATCATGAATTCACAAACAACATATTTGATGTCTTTCAGTTCACTGGAAGTACTGTTCTATTTGATGTTCAACTTTTCCCGTGTGCTAAAGATTGTTTCCTACAGTAATATTCTATAGGTTTGTCTGTTTCATTTTTTTATTTCAAATACAAGATGTTTCAGGGTCTTCTTGTACATTTTCTGCTCCAGATAAGAACTCAGACATTTCTTCAAGTATCCTTGGTTCCTTTTAGAGAAAAATACTATTTAGAGACCACAATCTGGATGCTATGGGTACTCATTCCCAGGGACTTGGTGGTTTGGGTTTTTTTTAAAGTATACACAGCAAGGGTGCCTGGGTGGCTCAGTCAGTTAAGCATCTGCCTTTGGCTCAGGTCATAGTCCCAGAGTCCTGGGATCAAGTCCCACATTAGGTTCCCTACTCAGTGGGGAGTCTGCTTCTCCCTCTACCCTTACCCCCGCTAAGGCTCGCTCTCTCTCTTTCTCTCTCTCTCTCTCATTCTCTCTCAAATAAATAAATACAATCTTAAGTATATGGAGCTAGAAAATAATCTTTTTTGTTTTTAAAAGAAAATATAACTTAGGTTCATACTGAAGGTTTATACCCAAATTTAAATTTGGGACTACAGAGTTGTGGGGCACCTGGCTGGCTCAGTAAGAAGAGCATGCAACTCTTGATCTTGGGGTCATGAATTCAAACTTCACATTGTGGGGTAGAGATTAATTAAATATATTTTTTTAAAGGACTATGGAGTAGGGGCATCTGGGTGGCTCAGTTGCTTAAGCGACTGACTTCGGCTCAGTTCATGATCCTGGAGTCCCAGGATTGAGTTCCGCATCAGGCTCCCTGCTCTTCAGGGAGTCTGCTTCTCCCTCTGACCCCACCCCTGCCATGCTTGTTCTTTCTCTCTCTCTCATTCTCTCTCTCTCTCTCTCAAATAAATAAAATCTTTAAAAAATTAAAATTAAAGAACAAAAGGACTACAGAGTTGTACTTAACTTCTTGGAGTTTATGTTCATATTTCCTTTCTCCTGGCCTGAGAATCTTGGGCTTTTAATGTCATCAATATAAGTATTCATTTTCTTTGTCCTATAATACCTATAATAATTTCTCATTCAACTGTGCCCATGTATTAATTGTTAAATATCTTGACTATAATCCCTTAACCTCCAAATCCTGTGAATTAATTGTTCTCTGCCTGCATTTCCTCATTTGAGGAAGTTGCTGTTCTCCCACCAACCATGATTCCATGAACCTGTCTGTCAAGGAACTTGGCCTCCCCTTCGGTGAGAGTGGGAAAGAATCCCAGGTTGTGAGGGAGTTAACACCCCACAGGTGAACTTTGGCCAGTGCAAGGTAAGAGGAAGGAACCAGCAAATAATCTTTCCCTTTCACCGCACAGTGGACCATTTCAAAATATGGTGCGTTTGCATAACTTTTTTAAGAAGACTCCTGTGTAACTAAGCAACTACAGTGAGCTTAGAAATGTACCACCTTTCAGTTGTTTTCCTGCCTTCCCCTTGTCTCTAACCTTTGCTTTGGGATAGCACCTCCCATTAAGACCCTACCATGAAACCTTTGCCTCTTGCTGTGTTCTCTAGGAAATCCAGACAAGAAAACTTTCCAGAATCTTCTCCTTCAGAAAGGTAAAAAGCAGTGCTGGGAATTTATGTATTTAATAAGCATTCCAGGTGAGTCTTATAATCAGACTAGTATGGCTGATGTGACCTTTCAGCATCCTCAGGCTTCAGATTTCACATGGACAGGAAATGAGCTGCTCATGTTGTACAGAATTCAGAGGAGGAATCCATGCCAGAAACCCTTTAGAAATGGCCATGGAGGACAATGAACAAGAGAGATGAGCACAGAGAGTAGCCCGGAGACAGTGAGATGGACTGAACAAGGATGTTGTCTGCTGCCAAAGCCAAGAGCACTCGCTGCTCCTGCCTTGGAGAGGGGTGGGCTGCACTGTGAACTGGTGGCTACTTCTGTTCTCTCTCTCTCCTGTTCCAAATGTGAGTTTTTATTTAGTGAAGTTCTTTCATCCCTCTTCCAGAATTTGTTTGTGAGTGTTATTTGTATGTTGCTGGACTATGGGGAGTCACATGTGGACCTCCTCCCCTCAAACATGCACATCTTACTGCAGCAGACAGGGCATGACTCAAGCCATTTCTGTTTGGAGAGGAGATGTTTTAATTTCTGTGCCCCCAGAAGCCTATCCTGAGACAAAGACTTGACTGCAAATAGTTTATTTGGGAGATTAAAAAAAAAATACTAGTAGGGGGGCACCTGGGTGGCCCAGTCAGTTCAGTGTCTGCCTTTGGCTCAAGTCATGATTTTTGGGTCCTGGGATCGAGTCCCGCATCGGGCCCCTTGCTCAGCGGGAAGTCTCCTTCTCCCTCTGTCTATGCCCCTGCTCCTCTGCTCTCGCTCACTCTCTCTCAAATAAATACATAAAATCTTTTAAAAAAAACACTGGTAGAAGAGTGGGAAAGTGAGAGAAACTTACGCAACCAATATAGTGGGCATTATCAAGCCAGTTACCATTGTGTACAATTGGGGCTTAATCCCATGGGAAACTGGGACTCAGAGTAGAACATGTGCAGAAGTGTTAGTCCACTACAAGGAGTAAGGGAGCTAGGGCGTCTGTACATCAAGTCCCATCAGTCATCGGTTGAGAGGAGCTCCCAGGGAAGAAGATACATTAATTCCTCTGTACTTCTGGCCTGCTTGTGTAAGTGACAAAGGAGGGATGACTCTGAGAAAGCCATTATACAGAGGAGCGTGCATGCTGGCCTCCGGAAACCAGGCCAGTATGCATGAGAGCTGTAAGGACAGGAGGATATGGGCAAGCCGGTGACAGCATCTGCTGCAAGAACTCAGAGGGCCTCTGGTCACTTATCTGTCAGCTTCATTACCTTAAATGGGACATTCACTAAACTGTAGGCACGTGTGTGTGAGCGCTGGCCAGTTAAAGAAGTAAAATGCCGACAGTATCTGGTTCTGCTTTTCAGAATCACCCTTCTCCCATTCCGTATGATTCTGGGGCGACTCTCCCCCAAAAGGTCTCTCTCCCCTGTCACAGGGCATACGAATGACCCCAGAAGACCCGGTCATTGTGGCCATTGTAGTAGACACTATAGGTGCCCCAGTCAGATTCCCCTTTACTGGCCAGTGCACTCATCCTGCAGTTCAGGTGAGTACTGCCACTAGAGGCTTGCTGCTGCATTTTTCTTCGGAGAATTGCCCTCAGGAGGTGGGGGCCGATTTGACTGGGATATTTTCCCCTCCCACCAGGGGGTGTTCCACATCTCAAAGGAAATACAGAAGACCACTCCTCTGCCTCGTGGGAAGGTGGGGTAGACAATTCTGCAGTGCAATTTATGCATCAGAACCCCCCCCAAGAGATCAGCTGAATCTCCTTTGCACAGTTTCTTTCCTGACCCTATCTTGCTTCATTTGCTCCCTTATAGGATTGTCCTGAGAGCACTCCTTAATTGCTCAGGTACAAGTCTCAGGCTCTGCTTCTTGGATGCCCAGCTAGGACCTATTCAGTGGGACACAGTCACGAATTGGCCCAAAGGACGGCACATGTCTCCAGCATAGCTAGGGTCTTTGGGAGCATCTCAGAAAGCAGATCTTTCTCTAAGGTTATGAGTTGTATGTAAGAACACTGTAGTAGATACATGTTCACTCCTGAAATGTACTTCACTCTACTTCTGGTAATAATACATTGATTTTGGAGGAAGGGAGAAGGAACTACTTCTTTCTCTTATTCTCAGTTCTTCTACTTTGGGTGAAGGTGACTTCTATTTGGGTCCATAGGTGGGCATATGACCCACTGTAACCAATCATATTCAGTGGCCACAAAGATTATTTGGAATGGTCCTATGGCCCAGTCAGAGCCACTGAAATATGAGTTGAGAGAGAGAAAAACTCCCCCCACCCCCGTTACAGCTTCAAGGTTGAAGGGAACCTAGGGCTACTAGAGGCCATCATGAGGAACCTGAGTTTTAAACCAACACAGCAGAAGGAAGGACGTTGTGGAAGGGCGAAATGAGTACTACATGGACAATGTTGGAACTCTTGGTTCAAGCTCCACTTAAGGACAGTCTGATCTTAGATTATACGTCTTTGGTTTTACAGGCTAATTTCTCTATTTTGTTTAAAATAGTTTGGGTTGGTTTTTAGAATACTTAAAACCAAAGCAGTTATGACAGATTCAATGATGGTAAGCCTACAGCTACAAGAAAACATATTGTTGCCATATGCAGAGACCCTACATGACAGTTCTTTCAAAAAGAAAGAACTAAGAGAGGGATCAAGAACAAGTAGTTGTTGTGGGCATATCTAAGCACTGGGATCCTGCCATTCCTGAAGCATATTGTTCCTTTGGGTTCTCAGTTATTTGAGTCAATAAATTCCCTTTGCTTAAAGGAGTAAGAGTTAAGCTTTATTACTTTCAAAAGAAAGAGTTTTGACTAACACCATACCTTTTTTCTCAATTTTCCTTTGAGCCATTTTATTTTTTTATTGAGTTAGAGTCACTCTTTATATATTTTAAACATTGGCCTTTACTCCATTGTTTACTGTAAATTATTTATTCCAATCCACTACTTGTCTTTACTTTGTGTATGATATTTCTCATTAGCTAGAAGATTATAATCTTATGGGGTCTAGATCAACAAGCTTAACCTTTATCATTTTTGGAGTATTAGACATGATTCTTTTGGTTGAAAGTGTTGGAAACCCAACTCAATTTATTTCAAATAAAAGGACAGTTTATTGGCTAACAAAATTGGAAATTCTATATTATTTGGTCCTGAGCCACAACTAGAATCATAATTCCAACAATATCATTAGGATAATTTCTCTCTTCATCTATGAGTTCTCTGGGCTTCTTTCCTTTTGAAGCTCCCTTTGCCTTGTTGGAAATTCTTAAACTGGATGGTTCCAAAGGAAGAGAGAAAGACTGTATGATGGTTTAGGCAAAGGAATCTCAGGAGAGCCTGTTAACCTATTATGGGCACTCTGACCAATATATATTATATATCAATTCCTGTGTCCGATGACTGTATAAGTCATGTCAAACTATTCAGAATGTGCTCTACATGAATTTGAAGAGTTTTGTCATGGGAGAATGAAGGAAAAGGCAACCTTGATAAGCATACAGTAGCTATCAACTCTGGCTCTTGTGTCTTGTTTATGAAAACCTTTTTCTCCCCAAATGATGTTTATATATATTTATATGTATGTGTGTGTTTTTATGCCTTTTTAATTCTCTCATATTTTTTACTTTTAAAAAATCTGTGGGGTGGGCGCCTGGGTGGCTCAGTGGGTTAAAACCTCTGCCTTCGGCTTAGGTCATGATCCCAGGGTCCTGGGATCCAGTCCTGCATCTGGCTCTCTGCTCAGCAGGGAGCCTGCTTCCCGGTCTCTCTCTGCCTGCCTCTCTGCCTACTTGTGATCTCTGTCTGTCAAATAAATAAATAAAATCTTTTTAAAAAAAATCTGTGGGGTACCTAGCTGACTTAGTCAGTGGGGCGTGTGACTCTCGATCTCAGGGTTGTGGGTTCGAACCCCACATTGCGGGGGTGCCTGGGTGGCTCAGTTGGTTAAGCAACTGACTTAGGCTCAGGTCATGATCCTGGAGTACCAGGATTGGATACCCATTGGGTCATGATCCTGGAATACCGCATTGGGCTCCCAGCTCCACAGGGTGTCTTCTCCCTCTGACCTTCTCCTCTCTCATGTTCTCTCTCCCTGTCTCTCTCGCAAGTAAATAAATAAAATCTTTTTTAAAAATGGCTCGTTATGATTGTGGACATTTCTATTTTTCCTTCTAGTTCTAGCTATTTAGCTTTTCATATTGAGGACCACATTAGGTACCTAGAAATTTAGAATTATATTTTCCCAGCAAATTTAACATTTTACCATTATGAAAAGTCTCTAGAATGCTGTTTGCCTTAAAGTCTGTTTTGTCCGATATGAATATAACTATACTAGCTTCCTTTTGGTTAGCATTTGCATGGTATGTATGACCTAGCCTTTCGTATTCAGCTTTTCTCAGTGTTTCTTTGTTTTTATGACCCTTATCTTTATGGAGAATACTAGCTAGGTATTTTGTAGAATTGCCCCTCAGTTTGGGTTTGCCTGATATTTTCTATTTGGGGAAAGAATAGCACAGAGGGGAAGTGTCCTTCTGATCACATGACATCAGGGGACACATAATATCAGCACAACCTATTACTAATGATCTCAACCTCGATCATTTGGCCAAGGTATTATTTATAAAGTTTCTCTATTGTAAAGTTACTGTTTTTCTCCTTTCCATATTCTGTTATTTGGAAGCAAGTCACAAAGCCAAAGGGAACATGGAAAGGAATTAAACTCTACCTTCTGCAAAAGAGGGAGCATGTCTACTTATATTATTTGAAATTCTTCTATGAAGATTTGTCCCTTCTTCCTCATTTGTTTATTGATTCAGCCATCTTATTTATATAAGTATGGAGTCATGTATATTTATTTTATACTTTAAGTTATAATTCAGTACCACTTTATTTATTTTGTTTCCCAGTTTTTTTTCCCAGCTTTGGCCATTGGGAACTCCTCCAAGTTGGCTCTGCCATCCCTTTGACATGTCCCATCCTTTATTGTTGTTTTTATAGTTTTTGAATAGTTCCTTAATTTCTAATACTACAAAATGCACTGGGCACATCTTGAGCCTTAAATTTAGTCATTTCTGAGCCTTAAATTTAGTCATTTCTCCAAAGAGCCCAGATTGTTACCAGTGAATGGTATTAGAAACCAAGATCTGTGGGACACCTGGGTGGCTCAACCATTAAGCATCTGCCTTCAGCTTAGGTCACCCATCCCAAAGTACTGGGAGTGAACCCCACATTGGGCTCTTTGCTCAGCAGGAAGCCTCCTTCTCCCTTTGCCTGCTGTTCCCCCTGCTCATGTGTTCTGTCTGACAAATAATCTTTTAAAAAAAAAAAGAAGATGAAAGAAAGAAGCCAAGATCTGGGCACTGAGGGTTCTTGTTTCTCCTGGGGTGTCACTGCTCCCAGGATCTCTCAGCAGACAGTTGGGAAATATATGTATGGATAACTGACTTAGGTAGATACACATTTGTTTCTAAATTTATCTCTATATCTATCTGTGTATGTGTCTAATTTGTGTGTGTGTGTATATATATATACACACATATATATATATATATGAAACATGAGTTCATGTTAATTGTCTATATTTATACTTTAAAACTTATTCATTGTGCCTAGTTCCTGGTGAGACCTTTCCCTCTAGAACTTTGTGACCTTTGATTCTGGGAAATTGGATTATCCTCTTGGCAATGTTCTCTCCCGGATTTTCTCATCTCATCTCTCTCTCTCTGTATCTCTGTCTCTGTATGTCTTTCTGTGTGTCTGTCCTCCTGTCTCTGTCTATATCTCTCTGTTTCTGCCTTTCTGTTTTTGTCTGTCTCTCTGTCTCTCTCCCTGTCTCACTGTCTCTGTCTTTCTTCCTCAGTCTGAATTTAGCTGGTGTTTCAAGGGTGTTCTGGGCAAGTGTTTATTGACTCACATACCCCTTTCCTGCCTGCTCCTCCTATGCTTACATCCTTTGAGCTATGGGAGGGTGTGGCAGGAAACTGGAAGGTGGGAAGAATGGAGACCAGGGTATTTCTCCCTGTTTCTATCTGCTTTGGGTGGTGTCTCTAGCAAGGGTTGAATCTCCTGCTGGGTTACCTCTACCACAATTTCATTTCCTGCTGGTAGACTCCAGGTACTGGAGTAACATCACTTCATACCTCTCTCTTCCAGTCCTGGGGATGAGGCAGCTTCATGCTGCAGCTCATCACCGGGCATCTCATTTGGGTCTTGTGACGCTTTTGCCACTATTGTGTTGATTTCTCTAAATTAATGTCCTTTTTAAAAAAGATTTTATTTATTTATTTGAGAGAGAGCGAGCATGAGAGTGGGGAGGGTCAGAGGGAGAAGCAGACTCCCTACTAAGCAGGGAGCCCCATACAGGGCTTGATCCTGGGACTCCAGAATCATGACCTGAGCCAAAGTTAGTTGCTTAACCAACTGAGCCACCCACGCACCCTAAATTAATGTTCTTCTATTGAACTACATTGCCTGTGGTCGATTTTCCTATCTGGACTTCGATCCAAAGGGAAGAGAAGAATTGGACTTCCTGAACTATTCTTCTAATCATCATATTATTTTTCTTTTGTTTAATCTCTTTGGGGTTTTTTTTTTTCTTTTTGGTACCTCCAAGGGAGATTTTTTTCAATGTCATCTTTTAAACTTTCAGTCTTTAAAAAAGTTTCTGCTATAACCTTTTAATGTCTAAAATCTTTTTTTATGCTCATTAACTGTTCCTTTTATGTGTATATAGCATCCTAATCTTGTTTCATGGATATAATATCTTCTCTAATCCCTCTGGGAATATTAATTATAGTCGATTGTTACAAATTCTTTCCTGCTCCTTGTCATTTTCTCTGTTTCCTCAAGTTCCTTTTTTTCCTGTTTGTTCAAGTCTCTGATTTCCAAGTTAACAGCTTTCCATGTTAGGTGACCTATGGCCCTCTGTTCATATGTACAAGAACTAGAGCCTTGTGTTTGTAGGTGTTTATTGATTGTGGCTTCAGAGACTAGGGGAGACCTAGAAGTTTCATTGGAAGAATCCCCGCAAAATGCCAATTTCTGAAAGCATTTTTCTCTGGACTGGTCAATTTCTCTAGCCAAGGCACTTCTTATCTTCTGCCTGCTGGCAGGGAGCTTTTATGTGAGTAGAAGGGAAAGAATGGAGAGTGGTGGAATCTATCTGACTCAGAGTGGGGAATAATGCCAGGCTCTCTATTCATAATGCAGACTACACTCCATTCCCCAGTGTCCATTCCAACAGCTTCATTTTCTGCTGTACCTGATCTCCCTAAAGTGAGAGCTTTGAGGTCCAACCTTTCCAAATGGAAAATTCTAGTTTTCTGTCCTGATAGAGAAAGACTGAGATTTTCAGCTATGTCTTCCTGTTCCAGCTCAAGCCTTCACTTGTGACATCAGAGCTATGTGGTATTTCTAGTCTCTGAGCCTTTCTGGGGGTACTAAAGTACAAATTGGTTTTCCTCTTGTTGGTTCCCTTCCATCTATCTGGCATAACAGAAAAAACTGAAAGCAATGTTGAAACAGCAAAGTTCTGAAACCAAGAGATTGTAAACATATATCAAAATTTTATTTTAAAAAAATTTTTTATTTAACTCCTTAAGGAAGGAACAGCAGGTTAAAAAAAAAAATTTAAAAGTGGTTTGCCCCATAAGTGACTCTTAATCTCACAAAACAAACTGAGGGTTGCTGGGAGGAGGGGGGTGGGGTAATGGACATTGGGGAGGGTATGTGCTATGGTTAGTGCTGTGAAGTGTGTAAACCTGGCGATTCACAGACATGTACCCCTGGGGATAAAAATACTTTATATGTTTATAAAAAATAAAAAAATTAAAAAAAAATAAAAGTGGTTTGCCAATGCTTGAAAAACAGAAGTGTGTGTGTGTGTATACAAACAAACATAAGGTTAATGAAAGGAATTCCAAAGACAATTTGCTAGGTATGATTCAAGGCTAGCTAACTTTCAACAGGGCATTAAAATTCAGTGTTTACCTATACAACAGCCTATAACACCACAAAACCCACTGGTTTCTAAAGTTAAATTGTAACTATGTAGGACCATAAAACTGACCCTTCCCTCTTGCTGTGGATCCATTAGATACATTGTGGTAATGAATTACATTCCCCAGAACAGGAGGTTCTACTTCCATTAAACAAGATTTGTGAAGGTGTTCTTCAAGGTACTGAGAAGCAGTCAACCATAACTTTGCCTCTTTTCCACTTTGTAGGCTCAAGTTCTCTTTCTCCCCTACTTCAGGTAAGAACATCTAATGTATTATTGACATCACTAGCCTGGTCTTGCCACCTCAGTGCCTGTTCTTTTCATCTTTGTAGGGTTTGTGCTCTTTCTTTCTTTCTTTCTTTTTCTAATTTACTGTTATTTTAGTGAGGCTTGGAAAGGAAGCAGGCAAAAATACTTCAGCACAATTCCCCTTTTTTTGACCACACATTTCTTTCTGTTCTGTCTTCCAAGACTTTCTTGAAACACCTGGCCTGTTGGTTTTTCAGCTTCCTGATGCTTCTGTAGACTTAATACTTTCCCTATTTCATATCTTTTCTGGATTTTGTTGGGAGTTCTCAGCAGGAATAACAGTGTGTATTCAAATATTCTGTTTGCCAGCATGATGTAGGCCTTTTCCTGATTATATCAGTATTTGGTTTCAAATATCAAAGAGCTCCCCACCTTTGTGGATGGAAGCAAATGGTTCCTATTATTCAGAAAAACTACTGTAACATGGCAAGAAGTAGGTATCTTGTCTCCTAACCTCTCCACCCACTTCTTACTCCTTCCTACCCATTCATGGAAGGCAGACTTTTGTTTGCTGGTAGTTTGGCCTTTTTTGGCTCAGAAGAGTAACCTTTTCAAGTTTTAAGTGCATTGCCTTGTGGGTGTGAGGCCACTGTTAAAATAAACTGCTCAGATGGTCTTTTGGAAGGGCTTCACCTCAGCTTTTCAAATTTGAATGCGCACAAGTAGCACTAGGGGAAGCCAGTTATAAATGCACAATCCCGGACTCCACCCCCAGAAGATGGAGAAGGTACCTTGGAATCTACATTTTATTTCAGGCTTGGGGCAACACCAGCCCAAACGAATAATGCACCAGATGGGTTATAATGTATTGAATGAAAATAAATATATTCCTTTATCTTGATGTTAACACAAAACATTTTAGGGGGCGTAGAAAGGAAAGTTCTTCATAGAAGAATGCCAACTAACCAATGTAGAAGGAATGATAGAAATGGAAAGATACATTCTAGTAATAGAATTCCCATTCAGACAGGACTCATCAATGGAAGATAAAACCATTGCAATGAAAGGGGTTGAGAAGAAAGATCATCAAAAGATCTAAAAGTATTACCCATAGCCTCTGCCTTCGGCTCAGGTCATGATCTCGGGGACCTGGGATCGAGCCCCGCATCGGGCTCTCTGCTCAGTGGGGAGCCTGCTTCCCTTTCTCTCTTTCTGCCTGCCTCTCTGCCTACTTGTGATCTCTGTAAAATAAATAAATAAAATCTTAAAAAAAAAATAAAAGTATTACCCAAAGAATACTTAGTAATTGCAAAGAGGAAAAGGTACCTTTACCATGGAGAGATTTAGTGGTCACCATCTTGACCAGTGGCCTACCTTTACAGAAGGTCCCTAGGTGTCTCAGTTGGTTAAGTATCTGCCTTTGGCTCTGGTCATGATCTCAGGGTCCTGGGATTGAGTCCCGCATCAGGCTCTCTGATCAGTGGGGAGTCTTCTTCTCCCTCTGTGCATGCTCTCTCTCACTCTCCCTCAAATAAATATCAAGTCTTTTAAAACAGAAAAAAGGGAGAGAGAAGCCAGACTGGGAAGAGGAAGAAGTCAAACTGTGGTGCAGGCCTAATGAAGCCTTAGCCAGTCCAGCAGAGAGCTTCTGAATGAGTACTGCCCAGTAGAGTGTGTTGGTTTATGACCTTGGGAGCATCCCAGCTGTAATCTGAAACTGTCCCCCAAATGCAGAGGGCAGAGAGAGACCACAGAAAGAGGCAGGCCACCCCAAGTTGACAGGAGGCAGTTTTAATAAGCAAAGAGAACTTACAAGATTTGTCTTGAGTAGCAGCAAGACAAATAGATCCCCACACCTGCTCACCAAATCTTCTAAGTTTATACCGAGGCCTTAAGTGGATTCAGTCACATGTACCATGCACGCATTCTCAACACCACATCACTATCTCAAGGCTATGTCCTTGGAGTAATCTCTGGGAGCCAGAAAGGCAAGTGGAACCTATTCCAAGGATCGGGGAAGGAGGGAGGAGCCTTGCCCAGGTCCAGCTCATGGGCCAACTGGTGGTCATATCTTTTCGATGACCTTTCCCTACAGAGTGTCCCACATTGAACCAAAAAAGCCAGGCCTGTGTACCCTCCATCTGACCCAGTCTCTAGTCTAGGCAGGTTGCCTTAGGAAGGGCATGACCTTGGAAGGATCAGCTGTCTATGGCCGAGGCAGACCCTGAAGGAGATAGGGCTGGCTGCTGACCATGCTTTCTGCAGCTGGGCAGCAAGTCCTTCCTTGAAGGGGGATCAGGGCAGCAAATTGCCATGTCTACCACAATTATTCCATCGGATTGGGGTGGTGGCGAGGATTTGATTTATTGCAGGAAATAAGCAAAGAAGTTTTTTTTTTTCATCTTTGGACATACCCAGGGGAGTTTTGCTGCAAATCAATAGACTTCAAAGGAAGGCATTGTCAAAAGGGAAATAATTTTCTAAATGCCCGTAGCTTTCATTTGACATATCAAGAACTACCAGGTTGGAGCATGACTTCCATAGTATGCTTTCAAAACCTGGGCCTTGGCCTGAAGGTATTATGGAGAAGAAGAGGAGAGAGGGGCCACAGAGAGAGGATGTGGAATACATGAGCCTTAGTCTCTCCATTCTAGACTTCAGTCTGGAGGAAGAGACAGTTTGAGAATTCAATGAGGCCCCCAAAGCAGGAGGAATCACTCCATTCCACATTGGGGTTCTAGGAGAAAGCCATGTAGAAGGGTGATGCTTGAATCTGCTTGAACCTGGTTCAGAGCAATGGGCAGAGGGGCCAAGCAGGGATACAGTTTTTACTGGGCTCTTGTAATCCCCATGAATTAGCTAGCAAATGCTAGCTAAGAGCTGGGGGTGGGGGGTTTGGGGGTTGAGAGTCTGCATGGGGCAACAAGAGCTGCTGGCTAGAAGATCACTAAGGAGAGGGGCAGAGGAGGTAGGACAGGGACTCAGAGGTATCCAAAGGGGAAGCAAAAGCCAACAAGACACTAAGTCACCAGACCAAGCTCAAACTGAGAAAGAAAATGGGTTTTATCAGCTATGGATGTCAGCAGGTAGGAGAGAAGTCCACCTCCCCCTGGTCATCCAGATATCTTCTCTGAGAACAGGATGGATGTAAAAACTTAAGAATCTGAACATTCATCCCTAAAAAGATGATTTTAGTCATCCTTCTACTCTACAATAAACAATCTCAAAATACAATGACTTTTAACAACAACCTTAGATTCGTAGGTTTGAGGTTCAGTTGCAGCTCTACTGGCTTCAATTAGGATCAACTGGACTTGGCTCCAGGCCATGGGTACAGTTCAAGTAGGTTCCACAAGTCTCCTCGTTCTGGGACCAGCAGTTACTATGATATGCTCTTCTTGTGACAGAAGACACAATTGCAAAAGGCCAAGCCAAACCATGCTCACATTTAAAGCCTGTTTTCTCAGAGCACCTGAGTGGCACAATTGGTTAAGTGTCTGACCCTTGGTTTCTGCTCAGGTCATGATCTCAGGGTCATAGGATGAAGCCCCATGACTCCACACTTGGCTCAGAGTCTGCTTAGGATTCTATCTCCTCCCTCTGTGCCTCTCGCTCATGTGCATGCGCTCTCTCTCTCTCTCTCTCTCTTTCTCTCAAAGAGGGCACCTGGGTGGCTCAGTCAGTTAAGTGTCTGACCTCAGCTGAGGTCATGATCCCCGGGTCCTGGGATAGAGCCCCATTTTGGGCTCCCTGCTCAGTGGGAAGCCTACTTCTCCCTCTCCTGTTCCCCGTGCTTGTGTTCTGTCTCTCTGTCAAATCAACCAACCAATCAATCAGTCAGTCTTAGAAAAATAAAATAAAGCCTCTATTCTCATTGATTAAGGGTCCAATATTCTTGGTTTGGGCTCAGGTCATGATCTCAGAGTTGTGAGACTGAGCCCCGCCTCAGGATCCACGCTCAGCACAGAATGTGCCTGACATTCTCTCCCTCTCTCTATACCCCTACCCCTGCTAGCACTCTCTCTCTCTCCACTCTCTCTCAAATAAAATCTTTAAAGCCTCTTTTCTCATATCCACTAACATCACATTGACCAACATAAGTCTCATAGGCAAGTCCAAAGTCCACAGGGAAGGAATGAATAAGTATGCCAGGGAAGGAATAAAGGACTGCGAATAGTAATCCATTCTATTCTAGGAACTAGGCATAACCTAAAAGAGCTGTCCAAATAATTATATTAGATTAAGTTTGCTCAACAGGACAAACTTCATTTTTTCCTATTACCCAGTAGATGAGACTTATCTTGGGTCAAGTTCCCCTAAAAGCAGAGCTTAAGGTGGGGATTCTTGTGTACCTAATTTACTGAGAAACTGTTCTCAGGAGAAACATGTCAGGAGGTAAGACAAGGATTTAAAAAAGGGGGGAGGGAAGAAGATCAGGAATGAAAAATGTGTATCAGGGAGAGAGTAAAGAATGGGACCTCAGCTGGAGTCTGGTTTCAGCCTAATTCCACAGGAGAGCTCTGGAGTGAGAATCCTATCACAGAGTTAACCTCCTCGAGGCTAGAGCTAGGCTTTTTTACCCCTGTGTCAGTAAATCTTGGTTGTCTCCCTCTTCCCTGGGGCGGGTGTAAGCTCCCAGGCATTTCTTTGTGAGGTGGCAACTCTAGGCCAAAGGCAATTCTCTGAAGAAGGGTGCAGCTATGATCCGTGATCAAAACTAACTCCAACTAGGAGTTGGGTGTGCTAGCTAGGTTATGGGATCTGACAGAGATGCCAACATCATCTAACGGAGTGTGCGTGAGAGACCATATGAAAATAAAATTACAACGTTTTCTTCGCATACACAGAGCAAATACTGCTGCTTCTTTCCATTTTCCCCCTTCCTTTACTGAAAAGAAAAACGGACAAGATACTCCTACTGATCCAGAATAAAAATTAAATTTCTCAGACTCCCTTCTAACGAGGTATGGCCCTTTAATGAGGTTCTGGACACCACATGAAGGCAGACTGTCATTCGGAAGCTTCCTGAGGAGAAAGCCTTTGCTCCTTCCTCTTTGTCTTTCCCCCCACTCTGCTGGATTGAATGCATATTCGATGGCTGGTACAGGAACAGCCATTAGGCGCTGTGAGGCGACCTGGGGAATGCAGGCCGGCAGAACCATAAGTTAGAAAGGGTTCTGGTTTCTCAGATTGCCATGAGATATAGGAAGATACAATCTTCTACCCGGGTTAAACTATTGTTTTAGTGGTTTTAACTTTTACAGGGTTAACTTTTAAAGGGTAAACTTATTCACAGCATAGTATAACCCTAATCAGTCTAACATTCAAGCCAAATCAAAAATGGATTTGAAAACCTGTTACATATATTTTGCCAAAGCCCCCTCCAGCAAGACTGTGCCCATTTGTACTCTATTCAGCAGGTATCAGAAAGTTCATTTCTCTATACTGGCTATTATTTTTTTAGGATAAGTTAATTTTATAAGCAAAAATCGATCTTATAGTTGTTTTAATTTTCTTTTCCTGGATTTCTGGGCAGGCTGAACATATTTTCATCTTTTTTTTTCTTTTTGGCCATTTGTATTTTTTCCTTTGTAAATTTCCTGTTTGTATCATTTGTCCATTTTCTGTGGGGGAGTTTATATTTTCATAGTGAAGTGTATGATGAAAACAAAAGTTTGTATAATAAATACCTGGTACCACTCACCTAAATGGACAAATGCTGATATTTTGTCCTATTTGAATTAAATCTTCTTTCAAAGAACTACAACACTGTAGATGATGTATACACCAAGTTTATCTTCCCCTGTCTCAGAAACAGCAACTATCATGTTTGTTTGCTTGTTTGTTTGTTTTTTAAAGATATTATTTATTTATTTGACAGACAGAGATCACAAGTAGGCAGAGAGGCAGGCAGAGAGAGAGAAAGAAGCAGGCTCCCCGCTGAGCAGAGAGCTCGATGTGGGGCTCGATCCCAGGACCCTGACATCATGACCTGAGCTGAAGGCAGAGGCTTTAACCCACTGAGCCACTCAGGTGCCCCTGTTTGTTTTAATATTAGGACTTATTTGTTTACAGTAGGCTTAGTACCCAAGGTAGGCTCTGAACTCACGGCCAGGTGATCAAGAGTTGCATGCTTTCCCAAATGAGCCAGCCAGGCACCCTGCAACTGTCATGTTTTTATACTTTTGCTGCAATATACAAAGTATCATTTCAGGTATGTTTATTTTATTTACCTCAGTGGCAGTTGTGATAATTTTATGTCTCAACTAGACTGGGTCACAGGTTGCCCAGATACTTGGTTACATAATAATTTTAGGTATGTCTGTGAGAGTGTTTCTAGACCAGATTAACATTTTAATCAGTAGACAGAGGGAAGAAAATTGCCCTCCCCAATGTGGGTGGGCATCATCCAATCCATTGAGAGCCCAAACAGAACAAAAGTTGGAGGAAGAATTCACTCTACCTGGCTGAATGAGCTAGGACATCAGTCTTCTGCTCTGAGACTGGAATTTTTAAGCCATCAGGGCTCCTGATTCTCAGGCCTCAGACTCAGGCTGGAACTATGCCACCAGATTTCCTGGGTCTCCAACTTGCAGACAGCAGATTGTGAGACTTCTTAGCCTCCATTAACTGCATGAACCAATTTCTCATAATAGTTCATTTATGTGTGTATGTGTATGTATATACATACATATATATGAGTATATACATTTATATGTATGATTTCTCTGGAGAATTCTAATACAGGTGTCATATTGCAAATATTCTTTTGTAGCTCATTGAACTCTGTATTTCCGAGACTTATTCATATTCATTTAACTGAATAACAGTGAATGAATATTCCACATTTGATTCATATTTCACATTTGATCCCCTATTGATGGATATTAAATCCCCTGTCCCAAATTTTACTATTACAAACAATGTGCTATAAACATCTTTGGACTTAGTTCATGTATTCCCATATGAGTTTCTTAAGTGGTGCCTGGCTGGCTCAGTCAGAAGAGCATGTGATTCTTGATCTTGGGGTTGTGGGTTCAAGCCCCATGTTGGGTGTAGAGATAAAAAAACAAAACCAAACCACCACACCTAAAAAAAGAGTTTCTTTAGAAGTAGGGTTGCTGGCTTATACAGACATGCAAACATCTTCTACTTTACTAAATATTATTAAATTGCTGTCCAAGGTGGATATATAATTTTATACTCCCACCAAAAGTGTGTAAAAGTTTCCATTTTTCCATATTCTGGCAACACAAAATAATGTCAAGCTTTTAAATATTGCTCCCTCCCCCCCAAAAAATATTATTTTCCAAATTATTGGGTGTGTGATAGTATCTCATTATTTTAATTTTCTTTTCCCTCATTCCTAATGATGTTGAACAAACTTATGTATGTTTATTGAGTTTCTGCATCTTTGAATTGTCACCTCTTTGTGATTTTTATATTGGGTGATTTGTCATTTTTATTGCTTTACAGAATTCTTTAATACAATCTGTCAGTGATATTCATTGCAAATATCTCCTCCCAATGTGTGTCTTGCCCTAAAAAAAAAAAAGCTTTATTGAGAAATAATTCACATACCATAGAATTCACCCATTTAAAGTGTACAATTCATTGGGTTTTGGAGTCACAGAGTTGTGCAGCCATCACCACAGTCTAATTTTAGAGGATGTTCATCATCACTAAAAGAAATCCTGTAGTTATTAGCAGTCACTGTTCATTCTCCCTCTCCTCCCAGCCCCTGACAACTACTAATCTCTCTTCTGTCTCTATAGATTTGCTTACTTTGAAACTTTCATAAAAATGGAATCATACAGAGGCACCTGGGTGGCTCAGTCAGTTAAGTGTCTGACTCTTGCTTTCAGCTCAGGTCATGATCTTGGGGTTCTGGGCTCCAGCCCCGCATGGGGCTCCCCACTCAAGAGGGAGTCTGCTTGTCTCTCTCTCCCTCTGCCCCTCCCCACCCTAGTTATGCTCTTTCTCTCTCTCTCTTTCAAATAAATAAATGAATATTTTGAGGTGCCTAGGTGGCTCAGTCAGTGGGGCATCTGCCTTCGCCTTGGGTCGGGGTGGATCCTGGGATGGGGCCCTGCATTGGGCTCCCTGCTCAGCAGAAAGTCTGCTTCTCCCTCTCCCCGCTCATGCTTTCTCTCTCATTCTCTCTCTCTCTCTCAAATAAATACAATAAAATATTGTATTTTACATAAATACATAAATACATAAATAAAATAAAAATAAATCTTTTTTAAAAATGGAATCCTACAATGTGTAAAATATTGTATTTTACATAAATACATAAATACATAAATAAAATAAAAATAAATCTTTTTAAAAAATGGAATCCTACAATGTGCAATGTTTTGCAACTGGCATCTTTCACTTAGCATAATCCCTTCAGTTTACACCATGTTATAGCATGGATGGTGACCATGTGTTGTACATATGTTTTAAGTTTTGATTTGATCAAATATATCTGTCTTTTCTGTAGATTTCCAATTTTTGTCTTTTTAAGAAATCCTTCCCTTTCCCTGAATTATAAAGATATTCTCTAATAATTTGAAGTTTCAGTTTTTCATATTTAAATTATCTGCAGTTTATTTTGTAATTATGTCACATTGAGATTTAATTATTTGCAAATGGCAGTCAGTTGTTCAGCACTGCTTATTGAATAGTCCACTGATTCTCCCATGCTTTGTCATACCCTGTTTATTACACAGCGAGGTCTCATATATGTTTAGATCTGTTTGCCCCTCCCTGTGCCATCGCGATAGCTTTAGAGTAAATCTTTACTAATAGCTTTATAACAAATCCAACTAGTTGGTAGGGCAAGGTCCGTCCCTCTCCTCATTCTTCTCTTCTATAACCAGCTTTGCTGTTAATGACCATAGAGATCAATTAAGTTCCATTAAAAATATCCTGTTAGGATTTTGTTGGACATTGCATTTAGCTCATAGAGTAATTTGGGACAAATTAACATTGTCGTGAGCGTTTGAATAAACGTGGGCTATATTACCCCCTAATACATCTGTTTCATTTTGTAGTCCTCCTTTTCCTCTTGCTCAGAAGGAAATCCTGAGATAAGAATTTGAGCACAAGTACCTATTTTGGGAGATAATACCAGGAAAACCCAGCTGGAGAGTGGAGAAGAGAATCCAGGCAAGGAAAGCAGCCAATGAAGTGCCCATTCTCAAGCAAGTAATCACTGTGGGCAACAGAAGTTCAGTCCTACTGAGGAGCCTTCAGAAACACTGTGGAGTATGTGCCTTGGAGTCATCCTACGTAAGGAGCAAGAACTCAGGGTATTTATAACAGCCTGCTGATATGGAAGGTGAGCCAACGTGCAGGGAAGTGGTACATGCGAAGGAGCACCAACAGCGTCTGCTAAACCACCAATGGGTCTTTTGAAAACTCGGAAAAAAGCATGTCTTTCGCCCGCCTAAAGTCTTTTCCTGGAAAAATCCAAAATTGTTGGCCTGGCCTATAGGTTTCTCCACACTGACTACTGGCTCCTTTCCTGCCTCACCCACAACCTCCTTTTCCGGGAAGTCTTATCTCTACCCACATCAAACCACTGTCCATCTGCTCCCTCAGAAGCAGCCGGTTTCTGTCAAACCCTTACTTCTTTGCATTCATTGTTTTCTCTGCCTCTAATGCCCTTCCCTTGTTCTCTTCCTAGAAAATGATTCTAGAATGCAGTGATTAGGAAAGGGGCAATGGGGAAAGACAGAGCCAGAATCAAAACTCAGTTCTAACGTAGCCAGCATTTGCTTTGCTTAGTGAACACTGCCAAATGACGGGATATGAAGTTGGTCAGGCCTGAGGGTTTGTGAGAGATGATGATGGAACACTGGGGAAGAATAAAAGAGGTTTAGGGACCTGGGTAGCTCAGTCGGTTTGAATATCTGACTCTTTTTTTTGGCACAGGTCATGGTCTCAGTGTCGTGAGCCTGTAAGGGCGCCATGCTCAGTGCAGAGTCTGCTTGAGATTCTCTCTCCCTCTCCATCTGGCCCTCTCTCCCACCCCATGCTCTCTCTCTCTCAAATAAATAAAATCTCTTAAGGGGCGCCTGGGTGGCTTAGTGGGTTAAAGCCTCTGCCTTCAGCTCAGATCATGATCCCAGGGTCCTGGGATCGAGCCCCACATTGGGCTCTCTGCTCAGCAGGGAGCCTGCTTCCCTTTCTCTCTGCCTGCCTGTCTGCCTCCTTGTGAACTCTGTCTGTCAAATAAATAAATAAAATATTTCTAAAAATAAATAAATAAAATCTTTTTAAAAATAAAATAAAAATAGGTTCAAGGAGGGCTGAGGAGATTTGCTATCTGAGCTATGATGTTTTTCTTTATCATTTCTCCATGGAAATTGTGAAAAAATTTAAATTATTTGTCAAGGGAAAAACCTGTTCTGGTACTTATTTGGGCAAGCCACTTAATCTTTCTGAAGCTCAGTTTTTTTTTATTTGTATATAGGAAATATCCCTAATTCTTAACTTTAAAATTATAGTGAGATATATTAGTTATCTATTGCTGCATTACAAATTACCCCCAACTGCAGTGACTTGTTTTTTGTTTTGTTTTGTTTTAAGTCCAATGACTTGTGACAACAACAACAACAACAAAACCTCATTTATTACCTGAAGCAGTTTTTGTGGGTCAGAAATTCAGGAGCAGATTGTTTCCTGCCACGGGGTCTCTGAGATGCTGCAGTCAGGATGTCAGCTGAGGCTGTAGTCATCTGAAGGTTTCACGGGCTGAAAGATGCGCTTCCAACATGACACAGTCATGCGCCTGGCTAGTTGATGTTGGGTTTTGACAGGAGGCCTCAGTTCCTCACCATGTAGGTCTCTTAATATAGCTTATTTTTTTAAGATTTTATTTATTTGAGGGGCGCCTGGGGGGCTCAGTGGGTTAAAGCCTCTACTTTCGGCTCAGGTCATGATCCCAGGGTCCTGGGATCAAGCCCCACATCGGGCTCTCTGCTCCGTGGAGAGCCTGCTTCCTCTTCTCTCTCCCTGCCTGCCTCTCTTGCCTATTTGTGATCTCTGTCTGTCAAATAAATAAATAAAATCTTTAAAAAACAGATTTTATTTATTTGAGAGAGGGAACACAAGCAGGGGGGGCAGAGGGAGAGGGAGAAGTAGACTCCCTTTGCTGAGCAAGGAACCTGACCTGGGGCTCAAGCCCAGGACTTTGAGTTCATGACCTGAGCAGAAGGCAGATGCTTAACTGACTGAGCCACCTAGGTGCCTCTTAATAGAGGTTCTTCGGTGTCCTCACAGAATGGCAGCTGCTTCTCTCTAGAACAGGTTCATACATCCTTAATGACCAAGCTTTGGAAGTCACATGGTGTGGCTTTTGCCAAACTCTAGTGCTCACAGGCCAGAAATGATTCAGTGTTGGAGAAGACTACATACCGCGGTATGAATAAAGGAGCTGAGGATCACTGGAGGCCATCTTGGAGGTTGGCTACCACCAAGGTTTTCATGAAAGGTGCTTAGACCGCCTTGTTCTCAAATAATAGCTCTTTATTATCATTCATCCTCTGGCCCCCTGCACAAAGGTCACTTCTGAGTAGCCTTCCAGACCACCATAGGCAGTTATGAAATAGCCCTGCTAAAAAAATTCAAAATCTAATATGTTCAAACTTTCATTACTTTGCATCTTCAGTATCCTGATTTGAGGTATTGAGGGGAAGGGGAATCCTTATCCAGGTAAGGTCTCGTAGCTGGTCCAGGCCTTCGTAACTCATGCTGTTTCCCTACTCCCAGACACTATAGCCAGCCACATTTACCTCTTAAATAAATGAAAAAAAAAATTAAGCTTCATGAAAATTAAAACATTCTCCTCCACAAAAGACACCCTTCAGAAAATGAAAATGCAACCCCCAACTGGGAGAAAATGTTCCCATTGCATCTTAACCACTAGAGCACCAGAGAGTGTCTTTTCCTGATGCGTATATCCAATAAATGATACATATCCAAAATATATACAGAATTCCTTTAACTCAGCAATAAAATACAAACAACCCAATTTTTTAAAGTGGACAAAATACTTGAAAGTCACTTCACAGCTGAAGAAATTCAGCTAGTAAGTAGAACATGAAAAGGTACCCCACATCATTAATTACGAGGGAAAAATGAAAATTAAAACTGCAGTGGGAACCACCGCATACCCAGGAGAATGGCTAAAATTAAAGATCGATTCTGGTAAGTGTTAGTGAGGATGTGGAGCAACTACAAGTGTAAAATGGCACAACCACCTTGAAAACCTGTTGGGCTTTTTTTTTTTTAAGATTTTATTTATTTATTTGTCAGAGAAAGAGCACAAGCAGGGGGAGCAGCAGACAAAGGGAGAAGCAAGCTCCCCACTGAGGAAGGATCCCGATGTGGGACTTGATCTCAGGACCCTGAAATCATGACCAGAGCCCAAGGCAGACAATGCTTAACCACCTGAGCCACCCAGTTCCGATGGCTTTTTATAAAGATTTATAAATACGGGGTCTTGGAATCAGTCCCACATTGGGCTCCTGGCCAAGCAGGGAGCCTGCTTCTCCCTCTACTTGGTGCTCCCCCTGCCTGTGCTTGCTCTCTCTCTCTGACAAATAAAAAAAAGGATAAATAAATATACACATATCTTGTGATGCAGCAATTCCACTCCCAAGTATTTACCCATGCAAATTAAAACATATGGTCACATGAAGAATTAACATGTTTATAGGAGTTTATACGAAATTTCTCCAAACTGGAAACAACTCAAATGCCTATCAAATAGTAAATGGATAAATTGTTATGTCTAAACTGTGGAATACTACCCACCAGTAAAAAGGAATAGTCTACTGATACATACAACAAGTTAAATCAATCTAAAATCATGATGCTGATTCTGTTTATGTAAATTTCAAAAGAAGACAAAACAATCTATGGCTATTAGGATCTAATCAGTGGTTGCCTGGGACCAGGGTGGGGAATTTGACTGCAAAGGGGCCCCAGGAAACTTCCTATGGTCATAGAAACTTCCTGAGTCCTGACTGGGAAGCAATGATCCTACAACTATATACTTCATCAAAACTGATTGAACTGTACATTTTCTTACCCATTTTATTCTAGAGAAATTGTACCTCCATTTAAAAAAAGATTATTGGGGCGCCTGGGTGGCTCAGTGGGTTAAGCCTCTGCCTTCAGCTCAGGTCATGATCTCAGGGTCCTGGGATCGAGCCCCACATTGGGCTCTCTGTTCAGCAGGGAGCCTATTTCCCCTAATCTTTCTGCCTGCCGCTCTGCCTACTTGTGATCTCTCTGTCAAATAAATAAATAAAAAATTTTAAGGGACGCTTGGGTGGCTCAGTTGGTTAAGCGGCTGCCTTCAGCTCAGGTCATGATCCCAGCGTCCTGGGATCGAGTCCCACATCTGGCTCCTTGCTCGGCGAGGAGCCTGCTTCTCCCTCTGCCTCTGCCTGCCACTCTGTCTGCCTGTGCTCGCTCGCTCTCTCTCCCTCTCTCTGACAAATAAATAAATTAAAAAAAAATTTTTTAATAGTTCCTTGTTTTGTGGAATTTGCTTATGAAATTCCTTATGGATGCAATCTATATTCATCTTCTTTGTATCATAGCTTCTACAATGGTCACATATAACTTCTTTAGTTCTTTTGTCTATTGACCATTCATTAATAAGAAGACATGCTCAACATTAGCATTATGGGCCAGTACACTGAACAGGTACTAGGATAAAGTTAACAACCTAGAAAACTGCTCTTCAAGTTTGGTTTGTTGAAGCAGATACCATCTTTCACGACATGACTTGCTTTTCTGATCTTCAGTATTATGTTGCATCTCTTACCCAGTAACTTTTTTTTTAAAGATTTATTTATTACTTATTTATTTCAAGAGAGAGAGGGTGGGTGGGGGTGGGATGGGTGGGAAGGGAGAGACAATCTTAAGCAGACTTCATGTTGAGCTTAGAGCCAGATGTAGGGCTCAGTCTCACAACCCTGAGATCACGACCTGAGCCAAAACCAAGAGTCCGGCACTTAACTGACTAAGCCACCCAGGGGCCCCAGTCAATAATTTTTTTTATATTTATATTACTTTATATTATTTTATAAATAAAATAATTATTTATTTATTTGACAGACAGAGATCACAAGTAGGCAGAGAGTCAGGAAGGCAGAGAGAGAGAGAGAGAGAGAGAGAGGAGGAAGCAGGCTCCCTGCTGAGCAGAGAGCCCGATTTGGGGCTCTATCCCAGGACCCTGAGATCATGACCTGAGCTGAAGGCAGAGACTTTAACCCACTGAGCCACCCAGGCACCCCGCCAGTCAAATAACTTTTTAAAACACTGTCTACTGACAAAAAACAACATTGTCATTAATTTTTACTCCTTTCTTCTTCAATAGACACATGATGATTCCACTTGTTCCCAGGCTGTCAGATAGGACTATTTAGCAATATCCCTATAAAAGAATCAAATTCCTTATGAGATAAAATCCATTTCAAAAGGCAGCCATGACAAGTACTTTAAGAATTATCCATGTCAACATTGGGAAAGGTACATGCTATGGTTAGTGCTGTGAAGTGTAAACCTAGCAATTCACAGACCTGTACCCCTGAAGCTAATAATACGTTATATGTTAATTAAAAAAATTACCCACTTCAATTCAGAATTTCTCTTCCTTTTCATAAGTAATGTCCCTTTTAAGCACAGCCTTGATACTTAAAGGGATAAATTTTCCTTCATCAGTCATTTCTTTAATACATTCAACAGTTCCCTTAAGCAATGGGGTGCTGCAATGACACTTTTTTTCGGTTTGCATGATTCTGTTGCCAAGGAGATATTGTGTACTATGAACAAGAAATGAATTGGTTTCCCTTAATGGATTATTCCTAAAGTAGATAAGAATTTGGGGGGGGGCTTTTTAAAAAGAATTAAAGTAAGATTCCAGTGCTTTAAACTAATTGGGGATTCTCTCAATTCCACTTATTAAAGAGAGCCAACGAGAGACACGAAGAACATTCAGTGCCAGCAAAATCACAAAAATCCATTAATTGTTCACTTTGAACTGTATAAACGCTGGCAGAAGAGAACAATTTCATGACAATTACATCAAAGCAATGGAAGGATAAGAGCTGGTGTTAGAGCAGCCTCACACACAATATGAGCAAGACAGCCAACAGCTTCCGTAGACTCATTCATCTCATTCATGCTTTATCTTCTTTTTTTTTTTTTTTTAAGATTTATTTATTCGACAGAGACAGCAAGAGAGGGAACACAAGCAGGAGGAGTAGGGGAGGGAAAAGCAGGCTTCCCTTCCCAGCAGGGTTTGATCCCAGGACCCTGGGATCACAAACTCAGCTGAAGGCAGACACTTGATGACTGAGCCACCCCGACACCCCCATACTTTCCTTTCAACTTTGAATAAACAATGTCTGCACTTCATGTAAACATCTACCAACATCTGTATTTGTATTATCTCCACCAAAAGCAGTACAATTTTCCTTATTAACTCCTACCTCAGAGAGTCTACAAAAATTTGTTCTTGTTTCTGAGGTCTCATCTGGAAGGGATTTTACTCAAAAGAGCCTTACAAGTGAACCTTTTCACAAGAAGAATATT
>PISX010018248.1:0-41173 GCA_004024625.1 Mellivora capensis | reverse complement strand
TTTCTATAGTTTCTGAGTTTTTGTTTTGTTCCATTGGTCTGTTTACTTATGCAACAAAACCACACTATTTTTATAGGTTGTTTCTTTTCTTCTTTTTTTTTTTTTTAAGCTTTTCTGATATGCTAATAGAGCTTCCCACCCCAACATACAACACACGCGGACAGGGATAGACACATGAATGGACAGACGGGGACAGACAACACATACCTTTTGTTGTATAGGTTTTCCTGGTACTTCTTTGTTTGGTTTGTTTGTTTAATTTATCTAAAGTTTGAAATTCATAACAGATCTAGCTGGCATCCAGACAGCTGTCGCTTCTTTGCTATTTCCAGACACTTTCTTTGCTACCTAGTCCCGACCCATTTTTCACAGGTCACGTGTGTTAAAGAATATACCTTCTATATTTGCTAGGTGCAGTTTTGTACATCGATCACACACATCTTTTTAGGAATTTAAAGCATATATGGGATTCTGAAGCAGTCTGAAGCATGTTTAAGCATAAGGGCTATCCTACAGTCTAGGGTCCTTCCAGATGTTTGTCATATAGGCCATGGGAAAACCGTGAGAGGACTTGGAGCTGCCGAAGCTAGATGAGAGATGTGTCTGTATTAAATTTTCTGGAGAAGAGGACCCATTAGTCTTTAAAAGATGTTCTAGCATCTCAAAAACAAAAAAAGAATTCTAGGGCAAGGTGGGGGAAAAGACCGGGATTTAAACACTCTGTAACAAAAAATACAAAATGGCCTTGAAAAATTCAGAGAGATGAAGAAATTGCTCCGCTTATACTATTGTGCTCAGAATATAGTGACTATAAAATGAAAGTATTTTTTAATATTTCTGTAGGTAAAGTTTCTAAGAGGTCAGTGTCTGCATTTACAATGTTTCCTCTCCTCTTTCTTTTAGGTAAGTGACCGTCTTATGCTTGGATACATCAACTTCAGAACGGATGGATGTTTAAGGCTCCATCCCTCGTCTCTGATGCTGTGGTAGTAAGTTACGGTTGACATGTGTTTTCTGGTTTGGTATGGCCAAGGGGGTTGTCTTCTCACAAAAGAAGCTAGATCGTTTCCCGTTAATCCTTTGGCTCTTACTTGTGATGCGTGTTTTGTCACAAACTCTTTTTATGGTCATCTCTGAGATTACACAGAAGGAACAGAAAGACATGGTTCCTGCTTTCAGGAGGACTGGATTTCAGTACAGCAGAAAGAACTTAGGTTTTGGAGTTGTACTGGGTTTGAATTCCACTCTTCTATTACTAATTGTTGGAAACCTCTATTTCTTCATTTCTTAAGTGGGTATGGTAATACCTACCTTGTCAGATTGCTGGGAGAATGAAGTCAGGGAATTCTGTGCTTATCAAACTCTTCCAGTGTATTGATATTCCCCTCATTTCATCTTTTCAACTCAAACTCGTCATCTAGAAAGAACCAGCATGGTCTAGAAAGTAGGACAATAGAGACCAGTTCTCCTCCTCTTATCTGAAGAGACTTTGGCTGAGATTCAGGAGATCTGGGAGACCAGGCACTAAAGGATTTCATGAAGGAATCTGTAGTGGGTCTGAGAAGGCACTTTCCCAAAGCCGCAGACAGCCCCTTGAACTTCACAGTCAGGTTGGAAAAGCCTAGTTAAGTGCAGCTTGGGTATTGGTTCACAAGTGGCTCTAGCAGAATTTCCATGAATATGTTAGTACATTATGTTGGGAAAATGTTCCTTGGTTTAATCGAAAATGGAATCCAAACAAATGACCAAAGAATGTAAGCAGAGGTCTTTGATCTCACGTGATTGTTTAAATGATTGTCACATTGTTGTGTCCAAACTTATCTAGCTATCTAGCCTTGTAAATAGACGAGCGAGAGTCACCGAGAAGGGGAAGTATACACGGTCTGGTTTGGAAAGTGGAAGAGGATGGGGCCCGAGTTGGAAAAACGTCGGTCAGAAAGGCAGAGGGAAACTCAGGCCTGGAAAGTGTGGTTTGCACGGCTCAGGTACCTCTTACCCTGTGGCAAAGGCCTAACTAGAAACGTCCGTCTCTGAGGAGAGGCTGGGGCCAAGGGAGACTACAGTTCATTGCACATTCAGAGATTAAAATATCTCTAAATTAGTTCCAGTGAATCATTTTAAATTATTTTAAAAGCTCTTTATATTTTAATCAGAGCCTATTCACGACCAGTTAATTTGGATGGCACGTTCTAAAATTACTTGCCTCCAATGATGTGTTGTGCCATTGCCTTAGAATGCAGAAGCCTCATGGAAGAGGGGAGTGGAGAAGTTTGGAAGTTCCAAGGAGCTGTCAGAGGGTCACCGGTGTAAGAGTGGATTCACATTTTGTTCTTGCCACTTGCTTTGGAGGGCATCACGTTCACATCGCTCCTCTCAGGGAGCCAGCCAGCTGGTGATGCCCCAGGATGCCAGAGGTCTAGCCATGCCCTCGTTCCCCCCCCAAATATTGAGGAAAGACCCGATGCTCTGGTCATCACACTAGTACCTGGTCTTAGAGCCGAGTGTCGTCTTTGGTTTAGAGAAGGACCGCGTTAGCAGTCTTTGACATCTCAAACTCTGTATTCACCATTTTGCTCATCTTTTCTACAGTTAGTAAAGTCACGGGCCTTACTAAGAAAAGTTCTAACTGCCTGAAACACTTCCTTAGTCGTTCTGTCCATGGTAGCCTTCACTGTCACGTGCGAAGAAAGACTTCATGCGTTGTGCTTATTAGCAGGACCATTCAGGGACCGTCCACATCTGGACGTGTGGACTTTCCATGGTGGGCAAGGGCCACAGCCTCTTCCCAGGAGTGGTTTCCCTTGCGGTTAAGTAAGATAGAGGAGCCGGTGATGTTCCGTATTGCTGGGCTTTTCCTGGGAAATGTTGGCTCAAGTTACCAGAATCCATCTTGGGATGGTGTGTATTACCCATTAGCTCCTGATCTTCTGCAGGGAAAGAATTAAAATAGAAGAAAGGGACAGACAGGATGGGTTTTGAAAACCATGGCACTGAGTAGCAATCACTAGTCAAGAATTTTTTGGCAGTTCGTTAGAACCTCATTTTAAAGCAATAACACACTCAGAGTTGTATTCAAACACTGAGATAAATGCATCAACCTAAATTCATGGTTTTGTTTTTTCCATGTTGCTGCTAATTATTGAACATAACGAGGCTTATTCATAATTTCTTTTCTTCTTCTTGATAGCCGTAATCCTGGGTTTGTGCTGCTGTCATCCCCATGGTAACAGACTCCTGTCTGAAGCGTGAGATTATTAAATCCAGAACAGGACATTAAAATAATGCTAAGGTTCTGACTTACAGAGGGACTTTCACACTGGGGCAAACTTCAAAAAAAGGGAACACTTCCGCAAAAAGCAATTTACTTGGCCAGTAATGTTTAGTATTCCCATAGCTGTGATGGAAGACATTTGTTTGAATTATAGCTTCTTCCTTCCCAGCGCACCATCTCCTTTGGCTTAGCAGCCAAGTCTTAATCTGGTGTTTATGATGTCAGTCTGTTGCCATGGGAGTTCTCCTGTCACAGATGTATCGTGACTTCACTGGAGGACGGAGGCAGAAGAAAACTTAGGATGAAAGAGAACAACTCGTTAATCTCTAGCATATCTGCCCTGCAGAGAAGGATCCCCTTCACCTTTATGTGAAGTCAGTTAAGCCATACTTTGTCGAAGGTTGGCCCTTCATAAATGTTGCGGAAATCACCAAAATGCCAAAAAGCCAGTGCGCGGGAAAAGATGTTATGCAGCTGGACCTTTAGGTCCTGAGGAGTGGTCAGGATTTGTGTTCTTAATCCTGTGTTGCATTAGCAAAGCATGGCCACGTTCATAGCATGCCAATGGGTACACTCATTTCCCCGGGTTTCTCCTAAGAGGATTCCTTGTCTCTGCAGTCTAATGTGATCGCAGACACAAGGACGTGCTTCTTGCCTTCCGCCCTTTACTTCCACCGCGGTTAGCAGCTCCATCTCTACTATTCACAGAAATGGGTGGAAAGGCTGCCAAATGGGGAGGCGTCTTTGAAGCCAAATTTTGTAGTGCTCGTAAGCGTGTTAGCATTATGGTCCCTCCGGGGCCCCTTCATCATCTGGTATCTGGGACATTCTCCCATTTGGATGGCATAAAAATAATCTATACTCTTTCCTGGGGATGAAAGATTTCCACAGATTTAAGCTAAGTACACAGGTGGTGCTCTGTACATGATGAACTCTTTGAATGTCATGAGCCAGTAGTGCAAACAGAACACATGTACCTTCAACTTTTTTTTTTTTTTTTTTTTTTTTTAAGGTATAGGGTATAGAAGGAGCTAGAGGGGAGGAAAATGTTACGTAAGGAGAGCAATCTTAGACTATTTTTAATATGTGCCATCGGAAAATTCACTGCCATGGGTCTTTTTTTTTTTTTTTAATTATTGGGATTATAAGAGGTTTAGGATTTTCTTCTTTCCCTCCTTCTCCCTCTTTGAATTTAGCAGAAGGTTTTAATGTCCCTTATTAGAAGAAAAACTAAGGTAGGCCAAGCAAGTTCATATTCTTCAGGCATCTCTTTCTAATTGCTGCCGGTTTGTCACTAGGAAGCCGTGGTCATCACCTTGGAATCTGCATAGCCTCGCTTTGAGTTTGTAATAAGACCCACTTCCACAGCCTTCTCGAAGGGATGAGGCTGTGCGGGATAAACTCATGTCAGCATAATGTGCGATGTACCTTGGTAATGATTTTTTCAGTGTTTTCTGGAGCTAACTTCAGGGACAACAGTGAGTATATGTGCAAATGATTTTCTTAAAAAAAACAACAACAACAACAGATGAATGCATTGGTTTAGTGTTTGTTCCTTTATTTCTTCCTCCCTTTCTTCCTTTCTTGATCCCTTTTTTGAACTCCCTGGAATGATGTCTAGGGTCAATCTCAAAGGGGTGGGAGGAAGGATTTATTTGATTTCTGTACTTTATGTCAGCGGTTCCCAGACCCGAGGAACTTCATCAACTCTGGATCCTGGTTTCATTTTCTGATTGTTTGGGGTGTGGCCTGGGCTTTGGAATTTGTTGAAGATCTCCAGATGATTCTAATATATACATAGGCAAGTTTGGCAGCCCACTGCTTTCTGTGTAGTAATGGCTGATAATGAAGATAGCAAGGGCAAGTCTTAGCACAGATGTCCTTGACTTCTCTAGTCCTACTTTGTTGCTTCCAATTTTATGCCGAATCTCCATGGTATGCTCTCACTTCCTTTTTCACAAACAGACACGAACTTTTGGGATTAAAAGAAGCCCAAAATTCTGACCCAATTTTTTTTTAACCCCCTTTCTTCTGGAAGGAGGACAGTGGGTGAGCACTACCTCTCGGGTTTTTTGTTTTGTTTTTAAGATTTTATTTATTTATTTATTTGGCAGAAAGAAAGAGCATGAGCAGGGGGAACAGCAGGCAGAGGGAGAAGCAGACTCCCTGCTGAGCGGGGTGCCTGACATGGGACTTGATCCCAGGACCCTGGGATCATGACCTGAGCTGAAGGCAGATGCTTTACCAACTGAGCCACCCAGGAGCCCCTCTCAGGTTTTCTTAGACATGCCACTGTTGTCTTAAAAAAATTGACTCAAATTTTAGAAGGTATTGAATTAAGACTTTGAAGCAAACAAAAATTCACACAGCTAGGAGGGAAAAGAACAGAATTCGCACTGTAGACCCTCGATTAACCCTGGGAATTGAACTTCAGCTTCTGATACTGGAGTCCGAACCACACACTGTGGTGCTCAGCCTGCGTCAGACTGTTTTCCTCATTTTGCTCTTTCTAAATGATGAGAGGACATTAAAAGAATAGTTGAATCATGTTTTTGTTTTTCAATATGTAATGCTAGAGGAGAAGAGAAAGTAGATCTCTCATCTCCTAAAACAAAGTACGTTTGCAATAAAGTTCTGACTAACACTTAACCTGGCATTTTTTTCATTTATCTCGGTTATTGCTTTTTCACGTGTCTTGTGGTTCTTGTAAACATGATTTTCCCTCTGGATCTAGATACAAAGCAAAAGCTATGAAGGAAAGTGTTGGTATCCAAGCATCTTGCTTCCGATGTTTAGCCTTGAGAAATGTATTTGAGCTTAAAAGAAAAGTAATAGGTTTGCTTGGATTTTCTTACCTCTCCTTCCCATTCTTTTACTGCACCTGTGGGGAGCCCTCAAACTTGATTTAGATGGAGATCTGATGTGATTTCATGAAGCAGTGCTTGTCAGATGACTGACTGCAAAGGCTGTTCTTCTTTCTGTTGACATAGTCTTGTAGATTTCCAAAGAGCATGTGCGGCTGCGAAGTCTGTAGAGCGGGATCTCCGAGCACCTGAGCACACTGTTCTCTCTGGTTTAAACGTTTGAATTGGCTTTAGAAGAGTCCAAATGATGACTCTACCTGTAGCGATTAAGGAAGAGGGTTTCTGTAAGAAGCTTGGGTAGTTCTTTTCTTCTGACCATCTAGAAAGATAGAGATATTTTTATAAATTTAGCCTTTTCCTAGCAGATTTATCACTGTGATCAGGGACTATTTGGCTGATTTATTGAAAAATCCATTTATTACCAATAATTTTAGTTTATATACATGGGAAAGGACAGTGTTGAGGCCATAAATGTCTTGTTTTTGTCTTCTCAGGTTTGTTCCTCTTCTGTAGCTATTCAAGTTAAGAAATAAAACTTGCAGGGTTCCCTGTCAAATTTCGGATTGAATTTTAAAAGAAAAATTGTAAGAATGTAATTTGGGGAGGACGGGACCTTGTAGAGGTTATTCAGAGCTGTGGTTTGCTGTTTGCTGTTTTTTATTTAAAAGGGATTAAGGGTGTGCTCTTTCTTAAAAATGCTACTTCTGGGGACGCCTGGGTGGCTCAGTTGGTTGGACGACTGCCTTCGGCTCAGGTCATGATCCCAGAGACCCGGGATCGAGTCCCACATCGGGCTCCCAGCTCCACAGGGAGTCTGCTTCTCCCTCTGACCTTCTCCTCGCTCATGCTCTCTCACTGCCTCTCTCTCAAATAAATAAATAAAATCTTTAAAAAAAAAAAAAAAAAAGAACTTCTTTAAAAAAAAAAAATGCTACTTCTGTGTTTTTTCAAATACTGCTGTCTGCTGCTTTTGCCCCCCCCAAGACTTTATTCTTCTTCTTCCTAATAATGACAACGCTTAAAAGTGTATTTTATCCCAAGTCTTCCATGAAATCTTTCTTTCCTTAAACTTTTCTGCTGTAAAGATAGAATATGTTTATTTTAACAAGAAAATCCATAAAAGTATAGTTTAGAGAACAAAATTCACCTATAATCCTACAGCTCAGAGATAAATACTTTTGATAACATCTTCTGCCTGCCTTTTCCATTGCCCCGCATGACTCAGAACAGACTTAGTTAGCTTGCTTTCGTTTACTTGACATTGTATAATTCCCTCTTTGGTCTTTATAAAAATTCTTCAAGCACACATTTTAAAGACTGGATAGAAATTGATTTAGTAGATGTACCATAATCAGCTGAACTATTTTGCCATTATGCATCCTGGATTGTTTCCAGAATTTTGCTATTGTAAATAATGCTTAGATAAACATCTTTGATCTTTGTCTGTATTTGAGTATTTCTTTGGAATGAGGCTTTACAATGACCATTCCTAGGTCAGAGATAAGGACAATTTTTAGTTCAGTTAGAATGGTGGTTTTACGCTCACTGCTGCTGTCTGGGAAATGAGCATCTCACTGCGCTGTCATTGTGTTGTGGAGTCTTAGTTTTAGAAATATCTGTTAATTACTTGGAAGAAAACATACTGCTTTGTTTCATCGTTTGGTGCGTTTTTCTCCAAATGTTTATTAACCCTTTGTTCTAACAGTTGCTGAGTCAGCTTGGGAATGTGTGTGTGTTCCTTGATCAACGTCAATAGGCTTTTTATAGTAAACATAATAACCCTTTATCTGTTCTATTATAACTCTTTAAAGATTCCCTGCCTAATTTTTGCCTTTTCTACTTGAAATAAGAAGAGCTTGAAGAAATCATTTAGCTTAATGGAGGACTCACTCATTTAGCCAACAGTTACTGAATGTTTTCTGTGTATTATGTGCCGGGTACTGGGGTATATTAGTGAACCAAACAGACAAATGTGCCACCCTCTGTAGAACTTCTATTCAAGTAAAAACTCCTACAGTGCCTTAAGGGCGAGAACAACTACAGAGAAGACCCAGCTGGGTGAGAGGGCTGGGGAGTGCCAGGAGTAAATAGGATGGTTAGGATTGGGCATAATGAGAATAGGGCATTGGAACGAGGTCTGTATTTATTGTTTTTACTTTTGTAGAATCCTTGTTTTTAGCTGTGATCTTGTCACTAGGCCTGTTTTGTCTTTTTAATGAATCAGGTTGAATTCTGTGCTATGCAGGTTCTCTCCTTTTTCGGAGAGCCAGCAGCAATGGCCAGGGTCAGGAACTCTTCATTCCCATTGCAGGAGGGTTTTGGAGGTAAGCCTTCCCGCCTGGAGGCATCAGTCCTTCTGCCTGAAGTCAGGCCCCGCCAGCTGCGGCACCAGAGTGCTCACGGAGACGCCTGAGCCAAGGTGTGTATCTGACAAGAAGTTCTGTAAACTTGAGCTGAGGGTAGAAGAGGCAAGAAGAAAAACTGGAATGATGTTTGCTCACCACTTGTTCGAAATAATGTAATCGATTCTACACAAAGCCCTGGTGTTCGGTGTTCTCGTTTTTTGTTGTTGTTTGTTGTTTTTTGTTTGTTTGTTTTCCCAGTGTTCAGTGTTCTTAGAGGAAGACAGGAAGAAAATTCTTAAAAGCGAGTTTCACCTTTCATTATTTATATGTTGAAGTTGTTTCTTTCTTTTTTTCCTATGTTGGACGTGCCCTTCTCCCCATCATCCTCTTTTTTTGCCCTCTCTAGTTGTACGTCTCCCCCCATGTTCTTAATTTTAGAATTTGATAGTGTTGCCGGGTGTGATTTCTGCTCTGGCGTACCCACTGCAGTACCTTTTTGGAGCTGTGTTCCAAGGCCATTCATATTTTCGAATGAGACTATGTTGTTTTGTCCTTCATCACTCAAGTCTGAAAGGCCATTGTGACTATTTTGCTGATAAAGAACTGGAATGCAAAGGAGAAGAAACAGTGGTAAACCAGACAGCCTTCAGAGCTGTGCTGCCTTGAAAAGGAACATGGGATCATACAGAAGTTCTTTCTTTGGGTTCATTCAAATTGATGGATTCTTTAAATTGTATGTCTAATTGTACTCATTTTTTATAGTTTAGTGCAGATAGGTTTAAGATTCTAGAAAGTAATGAACATTGATTTCTTTCACAAGTTTGAAGACAATTGTTGATTCATAAAACATGACAGGAACTTTGGGTAATTGTCCATTGTAGGACTATTTTTCTTCGTTGCATTCCTATTGCTTTGCTATCGGCAGTCATTAAATTGATTCAATTTTAAATCTGAATGAGAAATTAGTGTATTCTTATGAATGTGCCTCACATAAATTTTAAATGAAGTGTTTGACTTTTTCATCCAAATCAAGTTGGCAAAGAATTTTAATTATTGGCTGAGTTACGAGATTCAGTTGACGGTTTAAGATTACTCAAATCTGGTTATACTAAGAAATAAATACAATTAGATGCTTACAAATGTGTAAATCTTAAACAGGAAGCGAGCTATAATTGTTTAATCAAGGGACTTCCTTTTTTTTTTTTTTTTTTTTTTTTTTTTTTGCCATGCTCAGTTCTCTTAATAACCCCTTATTTTAAAAAATAGCCTGACCTTTTGGCAGTGACCGTGGGAGACTCACATGCTGTTAGGAAAACTGAAACAGCACCCCCATTCATCTTCTTTCAGGCTTTCAGTTACACAAACATTTATATCTCATCATCGTCACCTCCTTTTTTTAAAGATTTTATTTATTTATTTGACAGAGAGAGATCACAAACAGGCAGAGAACATCACCTACTTTTAAAAAGTATCGCCCCCCCCCCCCACCCCTCGCTCCTCTCTCTCTCCGAAAACTGTGGCAGAGGCAGTTTCTCTGGACAGAGTAATTGCACTGGTCTGGTTGCACCTGTAGAGTACTGTCACGGACGGGGGCTGAGCTGCAAGGTTTCAGCCTGAATGTCTGTTCCTCATCGTCCGTGGGCAGGTGGTAAGCCAAGCCACTCTTGAACCCAGCAAAGTACAGTGCTTCCAGATGAAGCCACCATTGCACTCGGTCCTTGTCAGTGCCTTGCTTTTCTTTTCCCCTGCTATCAGGTGGTGGGGGGGCATGCTGCGGTAGGATGGCATTAAGTGATCCACCATCTTCTGATGGCTCAGAATAACGAGGAAGGAGCCACCTTTGGCTCATGAATGTGTGGATTTACAACTTTAAGTAAGTCCTACCAAACACGGTCTCCTAACATGACTTCCCCTCTCTCTGTTTCATTTCCCATCTTTGGGACCAGAAGTAGTTCAAATTAGATTTGGAGAGCTGAGCATCCACAGTAAGTATCATTTACCTTCTACAGCAGGTGTCCCTGAAGATCTTAAGTCAATTAAACTTATTTCCATGCACTTCTATTAAGTTGTTGTTCTAAGAATAAAGCTGATTTTTTATCATAACATTATTATATAAGCATTATATATTTGGAATATACAGAAAGAAGGGAAAAAATTATCCATAAGATATCTCTGGGGGACAGATGACTAGTGTTGGCATTTTCTTGGATTTCTTTCTAGCCTTTTCTCTGATTTGTTTTTCCTTTTCATCTGCCTCTTTTGCCCACACGTGATCATACTGTGTATATCTGTGATCACGTTGTTTTCACTTAATACATGTTTTCAGTTGTTACCATAAACTTTTACACACACATTTAAAGGCTACATGGGGTCTTTTGAATTTACATAGCATAATTTAATTAATAACCATTATCTGCTTTTTTAATACATGCGCTTTAAAAGTCTTTGCTTTTTATTATTTATTTATTTATTTATTTGACAGAGAGAGGGAACACAAGCAGGGCACGTGGGAGAGGGAGAAGCAGGCTTCCCACTGAGTAGGGAGCCCGATGCGGGGCTCGATCCCAGAACCTTGGGATCATGACCTGAGCTGAAGGCAGACACTTAACGACTGAGCCACCCAGGTGCCCCAATTTTTTGCTTTTTATTTAAAGACTTATTTATTTTCTCAGAGTGAGGAGTGTGTGCACATGCAGACATGAGCCAGGGGAGGGGCAAAGGGAGAGGGAGAGCGAGGGAGGAACAGACTCCCCACTGAGTGTGGAACCCCACACAGGACTCGGCTCCATGACCCGGAGATCACAACCTGCGCTGTACCCAAGGACCCGATGCTCAACTGACTGAGACACCCAGGCTCTTTGCTTTTATCAACAATACTGTGACTCACATCTTTGCACATTTTGTCCACGTGTGGGTGTTGTTGACAGAAATAAGGTTATGAGGTTAGAAACACTGTATGTCATTTTCAATTTACTAGGTTGTGTGGGAGAGCAGGCCTTTTATTTTTCTAACTTTTCTGATATACTGAAAATCTGCAAGAATAGTACAAAGAAACCAGTATTGCTTTTATGCAGATTCACCTCTTAGTGACCTTTTGCCCCTTTTATTTAAATGCTGTTTTATTGTTTGTGTATATGAACACTTCTTGCCTCTTGTCCTCCATCTTTCTCTATGCATGTTTTTCTTGAGCCTTCTGAGAGTAAGTTGCATACATCATGTCCCTTTGTTTCCACATATTTAGGAGGATGATTTCTAGACAATAAGAACATTTTTAAAGACCTTATTTTTCAGAGAGAGAGAGAGAGAAAGAGAGAACGAGTACACAAGCAGGGCGAGCCGCTAGCAGAGGGAGAAGCAGGCTCCCTACCGAGCAAGGAGCCTGATGAAGGACTTGATCCCAAGACTCTAAGATCATGACCTGAGCTGAAGGCAGATGCTTAACTGACTGAGCCACTCAGGCATCCCAAGAACATTTTCTTATATAACTATGATACAGTAACCAACTTCAGAAACTTAACATTGGGGCACCTGGGTGGCTCAGTGGGTTAAGGCCTCTGCCTTTGGCTCAGGTCATGATCTCAGGGTCCTGGGATCGAGCCCCGCATCGGGCTCTCTGCTCGGCAGGGAGCCTGCTTCCTCCTCTCTCTCTCTGCCTGCCTCTCTGCTTACTTGTGATCTCTCTCTGTCAAATAAATAAATAAAATCTTTAAAAATTAAAAAAAAAAAGGAAACTTAACATTGACCTAGACTTTAGTCTTCTGTTCATATTTTTGTTTGGTGAGTTGATCCGAGAGTACCCTTTAGAGCCTCCCTTCCCCCTTCAATACAGCCTCCATTCCAGGAGCACCTACTGCATTTAGTTTTGATGTCGTCTTTAATAGGGGAGCAGTTTTTTGGCCTGTCTTTGTCTTACAGGACATTGACATTTAAGAAAAAATAGCCCCCTTCCCCTTTTTTTTAATAAGAGGTCCTCATTTGGGCTTGTCTGATATTTCCTCCTAGTGAGATTAGGGCTATGTATTCCAGCTAGAATAATAATACTTAAGTGACCTGTTCTTCTCAAGGAATTACATGGAGAGACACTTAGCGCTTTGTCCTTGGCTGGTGATCTTTGGTTATCTGGTCAAGGTGTTGTCTGAACTACTATATAGTTACTATATTTTCCCTCAGAACTAATAAGGAATCTGTAGGGACAGATACGCTTTAAGAGTCATGCAAGTATCTTTTCAAAAATTTCTCCTTGGATTCCATTTCTATCACCAATTCTTACACGATCTAAGCTTTTCTGTGATGATTTTGTGACTAACGCAATCAACATTTACCAGTCGGTAGTTCCTTCCATCTATTTGTCTATATATCCATTGTCTAACATCTTTCTATTATTGGTATTGACTCATTGACTGCTTTTAATGTTTTATTATTTACTCCTTCTCTTAAATATTTTTATGCTCAGATTCTCCTAGATTTAATCAGGGGGAGCCCTTTGAGATTGTCTTCTGTGTTCTTTGGAGATGCTGCCATCATTTTTCTGAGCACGAGCTTTTTTTTCTGATACAACATTCTGGGCTCATTTTGTACCTTCTCCTCTGTAACCCTGTAATCGACCATTTCTCTGATTTCTGGCTCCTTCTAAGGAGTGGTTTTAGAAACTAGTACTGGGGTGTCATGTGTGTTACTTACTAATGGCGGAGATTCCCTCGTGTGCCGCTGTAGGAATTAGCTACACACATGCGTGCACACATGCCATATTTTAGAAATCCTGGATTCCCACTAGTACTTCCAAGTCCAATCCATTCCCAAGGGGGCTTATCTCCATTCTATATTTAATTCTTCTTCTACAGTGAAAACCCTGGCTCCTAACACATTTACTCATTTACTCAGTCCTCTAGCATGTCTAAAAATAGGTTCCGAATTGTTTCATCCGCTTGACTACAGAAAACAAACCTAAAAAATGTTCTGATGTGTTTGCTGTTTTCCCTCTCTACCTCCTGAGCATAGAGTATATAGTAAAATACTATGATCATACAAGTATTTCTCTTTTTCTCCTCTCCCTTCACAGTGGTCATGTTGTGAATTTGAAGTCCGTTTGCCTTCATTCCTTCTGTTCGCTTTCAATCTTAGGTCTTCATTTTTTTTCTCCACGGTTGTTTGTTTGATATTAATTTTTGAATTATGTCCTGATGGGGTTATCCATACAGGAAGTTGGTCCTTTAATGAAAGGAAATGTGGTTCATGCTTTGAGAGTTTAAAACCATCTTTCTTCTTCGTCGTCATCGTTGTCTTCTTCTCCATCATCCTCATCTTCTTCGTCGTCGTCGTCTTCTTTTTAATTACACCGACTTTTCAAGAACTCAAAGGGAACAAAAGCCACACTTGAGGCTTGCAGGCAGCCTGAGTGTTGTATAGAGCAGAAAATGAGAAACATTGGTTCACAGAAGGGGCAAGTGCCAAGTACTTCGTGACCTTGTCTTTCCTTAACCCCTTTGTCTGTGCATCCTGGGGACTGGGTTCTCTGATTCCAGGCGCTATTGCCACCTGCTTGGCTTCTTTCTTTTCAGACTCCTTTTTAAGCTTACCCATGATCTTTTTCACTAGTTTCTAGTCTTCTAGTTGATCTCTGAAAACCTCTTTGAGTGGTGGGCCTATCAGGTATATGCATTTTTCAAGAGTCAGGCTCCTGATTAAATGTGTTTTCTTTAAAACAAGAGGTCTGGGACGCCTGGGTGGCTCAGTTGGTTAAGCGGCTGCCTTCGGCTCAGGTCATGATCCCAGCGTCCTGGGATCGAGTCCCACATCGGGCTCCTTGCTCAGCAGGAAGCCTGCTTCTCCCTCTGCCTTGCCGGCCACTCTGTCCGCCTGTGCTTGCTCGCTCTCTCTCTCTCTGACAAATAAATAAATTTAAAAAAAAATTTAAAACAAGAGGGCTTAAATTGGATTAGTGTTCAAGGTTGACCTGTACTCCAGCTCCAGGCTCCACGTGGGATGGGAGTATGTTCCTCCCACGCCAGGTGGTGAAGCTTAAAGCTTTCTTCAAATCTTTGGAATTTGTGGACTTTGCCCATGAGCTATTCTTTTATCTTCTTGTCCAAAAGGGGTTTTGTGGCGTGATGGACTCCCAACAGTTAAAATCCCTCATGACTGAATGAACACCACGCAGCTTCGGGGGAGATTGTGTTCCAGGACCGACCTTGATTAGTAGAATTAGGGGTACAACAGACTTCACAATTGCTCTCTCCATTCCCGCAGGTAATGCTGTTCCAGGTAGCCACATAATCTTAATGTGTGCACGGGCCCACGTCCGGGTTTTGTTCTTACGTTGGGAAGATCCCAGTGCACAGCCGAGAAGCAGCTTGGATACCAAAGGCACTTTAGACTGAGAGTCTGGGGGGTTGTCAGCAAGCTTTCTTTGTGTGTTTGACACCGGTGTGCTGTGTCTGTCGTAAGGCAGAGAGTGTAAAATGGGTCTGAAAGGAGGGCACCTTTGTTCAGCCTCTTCGACTGCTCTGCGAAGCCCTCTGAATGGTGAAGTTAAGGCTTCTATCTCCTTGTGGTGGGGAAGGATTTTCTGAGGAGCAGATGTGAAATCTTCTTGATTAAGTTAGCCCCTGGGCTGACAGGTCCCAAGCTGAGGTGTGTAGGTTTTCTTTACCCCTCTTTTTTTTTTTTTTTTTAAGATTTTATTTATTTATTTGACAGACAGAGATTACAAATAGGCAGAGAGGCAGGCAGAGAGAGAGGAGGAAGCAGGCTCTCCACGGAGCAGATAGCCCGATGTGGGGCTCGATTCCAGGACCCTGGGATCACGACCTGAGCCGAAAGCAGAGGCTTCAACCCACTGAGCCACACAGGCGCCCCTACCCCTCTTTGATTCTTCAAAGTTTCCTAGCTTCTATAAACAGTAAAAAATTTGGCTTCATATCAGCGTGGCCTCCAATACATTCCAAGACAAACTTAAAAACCATTATTTTGAATGCACACAGAAGAATTGAGATGATCATCGCAAGTGTGTCCCCTGGTAGAGTCCTTCCAGTGACACTGCATAGCTAGACGGAGGCCTTGCTTTCCAGCCTGATTCCGCTCCGAGAAATTAATAAATGGGAACCCGCGCTCATGGTACTCACACGTAGGGAAAGCTTTGCGGTACCTTTTTTGTTTCACTCAGGAGCAGCAGGTCTTTTTTCTGCATTTAATATTTTTTAACTTGTCTCGTGGAGCTTCTCCCCCACCCCCAGCTTCATTTACTGTGTCTGTCATGTTTATCTGTTGTTTTTGAATTTTTTTAATTGAAAGCATACCTGTTCCTTTAAAAACACACTTTCAAAAATAAATCTATGCTGTTCAGCTAGGTGGTAAAAACTAAAATGAGTATGAATGTATGTTTTCTGTAAGGGTTCTGAAAGCAATAATGGGATCTCTTTAAGCTCTACTGTATAGGAAGGCGAGCGATCCATCAAAAGCACAGTCTTGGATTCAGGTCTTCTATTTAGATTAGGAATGTTAAGAAAGATGGATGGTAAATGTCTTTTAGCTGCATTGTCCCCCAAACCTGAAATGAAATCTAAAGACTCTCAAAGAAGGTTTCAATTATACTAGCAAATGACTTGAACAAGGATTGGGTAAGGGGAGGTCACGGGCCAATGGAATGCCAGTTGTGGATTTATATTGTTTAAAATGAAAACATTATTTCCATTAACCCCTTTCCACTAACACCTCCACCAGAGTTATTTCCAGATTGTACGTTTGTAGGTGTTAGTCATATTTGATAGAAATCCCTTATCACCAGTGTGAATTGCACAGCCTGTCCATGGGTGTATTTTTTTTTTTCTTCCCGGCCCAATACACAAGCTGAGGTTTCATTTGGCTGATCCTCTAGAGAGATACTGGCATCCCTGTGTTCTCCAGACTTGATTTTAAAATGTAACAGTAAGCTACCCACTTGCAAAGAAGCGTTTGTAAACGTTTTAATTAAAAAGAGAAGGAATGGATTCTGTGTTGTGGTTTTCCACGATAACAACTAGCCGACTGCCAGATCACACTGCGTACTTGAGTTTAGGGAGCGAAAATTCTGGGTTTCGGGGTGACTCTCAGAGATTTGCCCTTAACTGTCGATGTGGGTTTTAGTGTGGTTTTTTGCCCTCTCACTGCAAATGGAGAAGAGAGTCGGTAAGCAGAAGCTGAAGCATCCTTTTAATGAGTTGGCTGTAGCGTGCCATAGTGTGTGTTCACGGCAGACACTTTAAAAGAGCACCATTAATTTGAATAAAACAGGAGAAGGTAGGTACTTTGTACATCCATAAAGCACTGAAGGGGATAAATCCAATTATCTGTTCAATATTTAATGGCCATAAAGTTAAAAATTTTAAAGGCAGTACCTCGGAGACTGCTTAGTCAATTCTGTCCATATTATTTTTGACATTCAAAAGTCAAGGTAGAATAGCCGTATTGACGACAGCACTCATCACACTGGTATGCCCATTTAGTGGCAATGACCCTGGGATTGGTGTTTCTCTACACAGCTGAAGATCAGTTGCATTTTTCCCCCGCCCCAGGAACTCTATGGAATCCTCGGAGTCTACCGAGCTCCTGACTTTTCTTTTCAGTTCTTTGCTGTTGGTTCTTATGAAAGGTAATCAAGAATGGTTGCCTAAAATAGCGGAAAACAGAAGAACCAGAAGAAAGATCAGCTGTTTGAACTGAAAAACGGCTGATAAAACAGTTTTTTAAAAATGTATTTCAAAACTTTTTATCTAAGAAATTCTCTTCAATCCCAAACCTGTTTTTACAGATTTTTTTTTTTAACACCATGCCTATTTCCTAAGCAAGTTGTGAAGGAAAGATAATTTATAAATTTCACCACCTCTCTCCATTCTTTTCTACAGCCCGGTTTAGCTAGTGAGGCAAGTGGGCACTGCTCTGTGGTTCAAAGGCAGCTGGACCATAAAGCTTCGAAGAAAATCGATGCACTAGCGACAGTTGGAATGAATGTCAGTATGACAGAGTGATTTCGTGATAGGGTGAAGCTTTATTCTTCTTGCCTATTAGCCAATGTAGGATCCTAATTAGTCATTAACATCCTCTCACCTTGTATGGCCCCAACTATGGAAGCATAACTGATATTTCAGAGGGTCAGTGTAGCTGTCTTCCTACTTATTCCTTTCTGCTTTACATATTTCCTCTTACAGGGCATGATGCCCTTTTATACATTTCTGCCATAGAACTGTGTGCTCCCTGGGCATTAGATCTCTTTCAACGTGGCTATGGTTGCCTGTAGCTCTTTATGTTTTTATTAAGCCGCACCTTCCTCCTTTTTTTAAGCTAATACTATGTGACATGGAGGTTTACTATTAAAACGTTGTAAGAGGAATCGTGGGGCGCCTGGGTGGCTCAGTGGGTTAAGCCTCTGCCTTCGGCTCAGGTCATGATCTCCGGATCCTGGAATCGAGCCCCACATCAGGCTCCCTGCTTGGTGGGGAGCCTGCTTCCTCCTCTCTCTCTGCCTGCCTCTCTCCCTACTTGTGATCTCTGTCTGTCAAATAAATAAATAAAATCTTCTTTTAAAATGTTGTAAGAGGAATCGTGCAGGAAGACCACTTCAACAGAGATTAAGAAGCAAAAGAGAATTAGGAGAGGGGGATGGGACACTTCCTTTTGTTCTGTTCTGTTTGGTTTTCCGATAAGAATTTCAAGGTTCTCCCTGTTGTGCATGCTTTTCAGGAGTCTGGTTTTCCCTGGGAACGCTCATCAAGTCCTTTATCTTTTTCTTATTTTGCTACCTTTTTGCCTTGAAAAGGACACTTAGTGTGTTTCACTAGATTTTCAAATGCAAATTTAGCTTATTCCTGTCACATGGATGGTCTCTAAGGATGGTACTCCCTGAAATCTACAACCATTTAGTGTTCTTGGATCTTAAGAGTTTTAAGTGGATTGTTCCCTGTTTTTAAGTGGATTGTTCCCTGTTTTGTTCCAAGTGTCTTGAGTGATTTGGTTGTTAAACCCGCAGAAACCATTGTTTCCTTAGTGTTGTATGAGGAGAATAGAGGTAAGGAAATGATTTCCTGGATAATTCAAAGAGAAGATTTAACATCCAAATCCCTACCATGCTACTACAAGGGGACTTCCAAATCAGCTTATGTTGCAACTCAGCATGACAATTGTTCAACTCATTTATTTTTAAAGAGCTTTTATATGTGATACATGTTAAAAGAGCCCAGAAGAGAGGGACTTTTAACACCGTTCTTCCTGACTGGCTCTGAACTTGAAATACGTGGGCACTTCATATGTGTTTGCTCCCTTGTGACCACCCAGCCCTTACGCTGTAAACTTGTTGAGGACAGAAACCCTTTCTTATGTAAGTATATTTCGAAAGCAGTGTTTTCTTCCTTGTATGACTTTAGGCCCTATCTTTATATTGCCAATATTATTACTTACATGATATTTCCTTCTAAGTTCACTTTTATTTTCTAAATCTAACCTCATCCAGATCAGTATTTGCCATGAAATTACAGGTTTGTGTGGGCTTTATTTTCTTTTAATATGTTTAAGTTAAAATCTCAAATGTTAAAACTGAAAATGTTTTATTTCTGTGCCACTTAAGATGGATCCACCTAGCACACTTGAGAACCGGTGTCTTAGCCTTGCCTTGCACATTCTCAAATTCAGTGAGTATTTAATTGTGTAGGGCGGAAAACAGGGTTATTGCATACTTGGTGTGTCAAGTACTGTTTGCAATAAATACTTCATGTAGGTTTTCCCATTTAATCTTTTTAACAACCCACTGCATAAGATGTCCCCGTTTTGGGGGCACCTGGGTGCCCACTGGGCTCAGTGGGTTAAGCCTCCGCCTTCCGCTCAGGTCATGATCTCAGGGTCCTGGGATCGAGCCCCCGCATCAGGCTCTCTGCTCAGCGGGGAGCCTGCTTCCCCCCTCTCACTGCCTGCCTCTCAGCCTACTTGTGATCTCTGTCTGTCAAATAAATAAATAAAATCTTTAAAAAAAAAAAAAAAAAAAAGTCCCCGTTTTGCAAATGAGAGGACAGGCTTGGTGACACTCCCAAGGTCAAATGGCTTAGTGAAAATCAGAATTGAGATAGGAACCAGGCCCCTCAGATTCCAAAGTCTGTCTTTGCTACATGTTGCTGACTCCCAGTGATTAATGAATGGATCTCGTGTGTCCTCTGCTTTCCTATTGTTACTCCTCTGTGGATTGAAAGGGTTTTCTGAGTGGTATTTATAGTTTGTGATTTTCCTCTAGAATTGTAGTTTGGATGACTCTGAAAGTTACTACCTTCCTTTTAAAGGGGCTTGTGCAAAGGGGAGCCTCTCCACACTTCCTTGATTCTTTAAAAGTTTCATTAGTTAAAAATATAAAGCAATTAAGTTCCTCACTTAAGTTCACTCTGGTCTCTCTGTGTGTAATCCTTTGTCGGCACACGTGTGATCACCTAAACCTTTGCTTGATTATCGCCAGTTACGCAGTCTCACTACTCGGGTAACTGTTATAAAACTGAGAGGGCTTAGGGTAATCAGTCTTCCAAGACTAGTTTCATAGTACTTAAAGGTTGCAATGTAGTCTGATGCTTGCTTACTTAACTTTTTTTTGGTGGTGGAAAAGAGAAAAAAAAAAAAAGCCTTAAAATTACTATTTGCCATTTGATAAACTCAGAAAACATTTTATATTTCCCCTTAAGTCATTTGGTTGCCATTTCAGATAATCGTTAAGGTTCTCTCTTCATTCACCTGATGGTATACCCTGTGTTTAACGGGATTGCTTACACTGGTGGATGGTTTAATGTTTTGAAGCTAGCACACAGTAGCACTTTGCAGAGAAAAATCGAAACTGACATGTGAGGGATGTGCCTGGCTTGACATGGGCATCAGATTCAGTGTGGTTTTGTGAAACTTTTCTTTAGCTGTTAACTGAGCATTTTATATTTCTTTTTCTAGCTTGTACTCCTCTTGGTTTCCTGTCTGACTCACTTGCCATATTCATATTACATATTCTAAATTAAGGGCAATGGAGAAATGGCGGAACTGGAGGTTTCCCTTTCTGAGGGCAGTCAGGCTGTTCCGGTTCTGAATGGGATGGGGGTGTTGACCCACAGGAATCCGTGTTGGAACTGGCGCATCTGCAAATCGGCTATTTTCACCCCCATCGATTTGGCCTCTATCTGTTGATTTCACTATATGGTCTACACTGAAGGGGGAGGAAGAGGCTGCTCTCTTGTTACTTTCTCATAAAATTAATTGGTGCCTGAAACAAATATTATTAAAAAATACTGTGTTTTATAACACACCAAGATGATGGATAGTTTCAGTACTGAGTTGATTTCTGTGTGTTTATGTCCATCAACTCATAAAATTGAGAAACTAAAATGAGTATGAGTTGTAATTTTTAATTTTAGTCTCCCGAGCTAAAGTTGATCATGGATGGTGACCACATAGTTTTCCTATGATTCAAACAAGCACATAATGCAATGGGCCCACAACAAGCTTTGCTTGTTTCAGGGAACTGAGTCACCACTCTTTCCCTTGTCCACACACAGAATCTGAGTTTTACAATGAAGACAAAAATCTAGTGCAGCATTTTGTCAGAGAATATTTTAAGCTTCTGTGTTGTGCCTGTTGTTTTTTTTCCCCCCACAAATGTGTGAAACGTTGGTATCACAAGACACGCAGGCTATTTTTAGTCTCCTAGAATGGAACTCCACTGACCCCATGCCAGACCCAATCCTTCCATGATGTGCTGTTTTCTCCAATCTAACCTTTCTGGAGGGAGGAGTAGTAATACGTTTATTGTCAGTACTGTGAATATTTTAATTGAAGATAAACGAGTTTTCTTTTTAAATGTCTTCAGTATTACATATCTTCAGTTTTATTACCCTAATTTCAGTAGATTGGCAAAGCCAGATAAGCCCAACGACCCTAACCTGATTCAGCATTCATTACTGCTGCTAAATCAAATAAGACCTGGCTAATAGAAACATGGCTTGTGCAGCCATTCTTCAACTTAATTAGAATATTGTACATTGTATTGCACTTATATGTGTATATCAGAGACAGAATTTTATAATCAATTTGGAGACACTCCTGCTGTACCCTCTAGCTAGAGAGATTTATCATTCATTGTGAAATCTCCTGTTTGTGGGGGAAACCTATAAATTATTAAATATCAGGATTGCTTGGAGGAATGGAGCTGGGGCGAGCTCACTTGGATATGCTGTCAAAGGCTAGGAGTTTTCATTCTCATGAGGTGGGCAAAGATTTTCTGCAAAGGGCAAGTTAGTCAATATGTTAGGCTTCACGGGCCATACGGCGCCTTTCACAACCCCTCAACTCTGCCGCTGCGGCGCCCCAAAGCTGCCACACACAGTATGTAAACGAACTAGCAAGGCTGTGTGCCAATAAAACTTTATTTATGGGCACTGAAATTTGAATTTTCTATAACTTTCATGAGTTGTGATCTATTAGTCTTAAAAAAAGTGTTTTTCCCCATCGATTTAAAAATGTGAAAATGAGGGGCCCTTGGCCGGCTTAGTCAGTAGAGCTCTTGTGACTTTTGATCACAGGATCATGAGTTCAAGCCTCCTGTTGGGCATAGAGCCTACTTAAAAAAGGGGTGGGGGGAAGGGATAATTCTTACCCCGGGTCCACAGAATAGTGGACAGTGGGCTGTCTTTTATTCATGAACCTTAGTTTGTTCCATTTCCAGTATATTTTTATTTTAGTTACATATTTGAATATTTATTTTCTTAGAGGGTTCCCTCTGTGTCTTTGCTCAGTTTTCCATGGCTGCTTCCTGTTCTTCTGTTTGCTCGCCTCTGCTTGATGCGGCAAAGGAAAATCAGGGTTCAGCCTCCAGTGAGGAGAATTTCTGTTATCCGTTGGTAGTTGCGGTTTCATTCTCGAAGTGCAGACAGTGCAGTGCACACAACTTGCCTCATTTTCACATTCTGGGAGCTGATCTGTTAGTTCTGAGGGTGCTGTCAGTTTCCTGGTGTTACTCTCAGCGCGTGGTCATTAACAACAGCGGAGCCCATAAATTGATGCTAGGTTTGCGTTGTAACTTCTTGGCCCTGCAAACCTGGTGGACAGACTTGCTGTCAGCGTTTGTGTTGATGGAACGAGGCTGAGTTTGGTTGGCTTCATGACTGTCCCCTAACCAGCTGATACCGGTCTCTAATTTTTAGGTTGGGTTGTAAGTGGATTCTTGTTCCAGAAACTTGCTTTAAGACCCGTTCACCCCAGATTTTTACGAGACCATGAATCATTCAAACTTAAGGTTGGCATTGTCTTTTTAAAATAGTTTGCAGGAGGGACTGGATTAATTTATAAGATCCAGATCTTGAGAAATTGTTTTCTCCTACAGTGAAAGTTCAATCTTCTAATAAATCGGAGAGGACTCTGTCATTTGACATTATAGATGCTTGTCTCTTTATAAATATAGAATTAGTCATTTAATTCTAGATGCCATTGGCATCTCTTGCAGGAGTGGACGTACTCTTGTCTTTCTGGAAGACGCCTTCTGGATTCATTCAGAAAAAAAAAAGCGAGACTGCGGCTTTCTCTCTTAAACAGGGAACTCGAAGGATAGATTGAGGTATATGAATTATTATTGCCCATTGTGATTGAGGACCGTTCAGCTCTGAAGATTGCAAGCAGCTTATTTATCGAATTACTTATTAAACGAGAAACTTAACGAGCTGTGCCGTTCGTGAGTTCAGCTCAGCCCTGATCAGATTACCCTGTGGTCTCCTGCAAAAGTACTTGATCAGTCATTGTTCGGCATCCTCGTGGAAGAAAAAAAGGACAAGTGCTCGCTTTTCCACTGCACTTTCTTTATTCACCTCTTGTTGTTGCGCGGTCTCTGTAAAGTGAACGGAATACACCAGACCTCTCCAAAAATGTTCGTCTATTTCCTTCCCCTCCATAAGCTGATCATTTGCAAATGCGTTGGAAAGTCATTCTAAGTATCAGAGAGCTTTCTGAGCAACCTCTGCTGGCAGTTTCTTAGGTGGTACACAAAGTTCTGTAGGTCAGCTTGAAATCATAATGCTTGCAAGGAAAAAAAAATTAAAATTGACTTCAAAGGACAACTCTGACACGGTCAATTAATAATTAAAACAGTTTTTTAATGAGCTATGCAATTACCTGTATGTCCCTGGAGATGATGGTTTATGGTATTATCGCAGTGCCCTTTCTTTAGTCATGGCGCATGACATTTGTAATTTAAAGCCGGCTAGACATTAAAGTGACAGAACTTTCATTAACCTTGTCTAAAGTTTGGTGATGACAAATGACTTATAAAACATGCTGTTGTCAAAATAGACCACATGCTTAAGTACCTTAAAAGTCCTATAGGCTCCGAGAGGCATTGGAGCCTCCGAGAGCGACCACGGCCACCCGTGTCATCTGGAATTACCTGACGGGATCCCCGGTGACTGGCACGATTTCTTCATTCTCAGGTAAGTGGTACCTGCTTCCGATGAGAGCTAATGTACTTTTCATGGCTGTCTGCTTCAGGTGCGTTTCCCTTGGGTTTTGTACCGCCTGACCTTTTTCTCTCAACCAGTGGTTTATGACTGTTGAATAATTTCTTCTAAATCCGCCTTACCTTGTCAACTTTCAAGTCTACGAGCAGTTTTAATTTTTCAGCTTGAAACCATTCCAACAATTAGGTTTTGATTTTTAACTTTTCTGGTATCTTGCTTTTGCATTCTTAGCCATCCGGTTGTGCTGGGTTGTAGCCATCCTGATTGTTTTGTTTCATTTGAAATAAAACATGCTTCCCTCCCTCCCCCAGAACCTGTGTTTCAGCAGCATCCTGTAGTTTGCAGTTTTCTTCATCATATTTCTTTTTAGAGAGGTGTTCCGAAAGTGCTGAAGGAGATCTTTTCTTTCATCCTTTTAGGAGGGCAGTCCTTTCCAACGGTAGTAAATACACTGTAATTTTAATGAACAGGGAGCGTATGCTGGGCACTGCACTAAAAGTTCTATCTTACTTGGTTCCTCAGAGTAACCAGAAGTGGTAATACCACTACTCTACTGACAAATGTGGAAACTAAGGGACAAACAGAGAAAGTACTTATTGTTCTAGAACCTGTAGGTGAGCAAGGGTTTCTGAATGACTGGTACCAAAGATCTTGCTTCCAACCGTTTAGCAACATGGTTCAACTCACTTTGGCTTTTTCAAAATAAATTACCTGTTTATTCGCTTTACTTTCACCTATGTACAATATAGTAATTTCATCTTTGTACTGTACAACATGCCAATAAATGAATACCAGCTAGTCGCTCAGTAAAAATGAATGTAATTAACATAGGGAGTAGAAGTTGAAAGGATATCTTATTTGAAAGAAGAGTTAAAACATTTATAAACATCCTGTAACTCAACTAACACAACAGGTAGTTCATAACTATTTGCTATTAGCATATTCTGTGCATTTAATATGTATGTCCTGGTTCTGTTCTGAGTTTGTCTTATGATTAGTTCCCATAAGACTAAAGGCCACAACACAACATTCACAAAACATTGTCATCTTCCTTTTGATCAATGTCCATACATTTCTTAAACACTATGTATTATGCATTACAAGGTATTAAATACTTTTGTCCTATCCAACATATTTCCTATGTTTATATAGTCTAGATTTCTACAGACTAATCTTAACTATTTTTTTGGTTGAAAGTGAACACAAAATATAAATGTAAAATTAAGTAAATTATCACAAAATAAACACCCGAGTAACCGTCACTCTGGTCAAGAGATAGAATTTTGTCAATACCCAGAAGTCTCCCTCATGTCCTATCAAATTACTACTCTTCTGTCCTCAGAAAGAGCCCAGATTTGAACTTCATTGCCATAGTTTTGTATTTTTGTTTTGCTTTTGTTTTTTTCTTTTTTAAAAGATTTTATTTATTTATTTGACAGACAGAGATCACAAGCAGGCAGAGAGAGAGAGAGGGAGGCAAGCTCCCTGCTGAGCAGAGAGCCCAATGCAGGGCTCGATTCCAAGACCCTGAGATCATGACCTGAGCCAAATGAGAGGCTTTAACCCAGTGAGCCACCCACGTGCCCCTGTATTTTTTGGTTTTGCTTGTGACATTTTAACTTATTGTGGAAAATGTCAAATATACAGGAGTAGAGGGAATAGTGTATTGGACCCTCGTGTTCCCATCACTCAATTTCAATAACTGACTCATGGCCAATGTTATTTCATCTGTCACCTCACCCATTTTTCCCCCTCACCCTCAGTGGATCATTCTAAAGTAAATTGTTGACATCATATCATCTCATCCCTGAAGAGTTCAGTGTGTTTCTCTAAAAGGCAGGATGACTTCTTCTTCTTCTTTTCTTAAGATGCTATTTTTGGATGTGAGGGTGATCTGGCTGTGACATCTATCACCCCGTTGGTCAGCAGGGTTGATTGGGCTGATGTGGCTGGCTGGGCGGCGTTCCTTTCCTCCCTCACTGCTGCATGTGTGTTCCTCTTGAAGCTGCCTGTTTGGTTGAAGAGGACCACCTTCCCCAGTAGAGGAAGACTATTCTTTGGTCAAGGATATGTGAGTAGCTGCGCTCCCCTGCTAGAACTTTCAAACTAGCTCTCAGGGTCCATTTGTAGGAGAATATAGGGTAGTCAAGTTCCAAGACTCCAGACACATCCAAGTGAGGCATTGAAGTTGGCAGTCTGCCTTTCTAAAAACAACAATAACAACAACAACAACAACAAAACTATTTTCATACCTAAATAAATTAACTATAATTCCTTAGGGTCAACAATACCCATCCAGTATTCAAATTCTCTAAGTGTGTTATCTTTATAAAATTTTTTGTTTGTTTGAATCAAGAGCCAGATAAAGTCCATGAAAATCATCTGAGTGATAAATAGGTCAAGTTTCACTTAACCTAGAACTTCTCCTTCCATCCTTTTTGTGTCTCCCTTAAAGTTTGTTGGAGAACCTGGATTGTATGTTCCGTAGAGTTTTCTGAAATGTGATTTGGCTTATTCTAGCCTTAAGATGTTGGCTCACATGATTCTTTATTTCTTGATCTCCTGTAAATCAAAGTAGAAGTCTTGTCTGTTACAGGACTGACTTTCTTTTGCGGGGGTGGGGGGGGGGCGATGGGTGTATGAAAAGCAAGAATACTTCACAGGTTGGCACATAGCGTCTGTACCTTTCTGTGTGTGAGGTAAGTACTATTCGAAGATCATTCCTTGTAGTCACTCTTTTAACAGGGTCTGCAAAGTGGGGATAACCCTATTCTGCCATTCCTTCATGAAGAGCAGCTTCCCCTCATCACTTACCTCAAGGTGCAGTAGATAGAGGGCAAGAAAGTAGGATTCATTCTTGACCTTTATTTACCAACTTTGAAAATAGTTGCTTCTCTAGCATCCTTAAAAGGTTGTCTTAGAGGTTTTCTTTTGAAATCATAGCTTTGAATAAGTTATGCTTCAATCCATTACAATTATTATTCTATTAGTGCTCATATGATCCTGTTTTTTTGCCACAGGAGCCTCTCCATGTTGGCTCCTGAGGCCCTTCACCATGATTCTAGAATCTTTGTTAACACACTTCTTTCCTAGAATAAGACGTTCCAGGTTCATTGTATAATGTTTGTTTGTTTGTTTGTTTGTTTCCTCAGACCTGGAATAGGCTATATGTTCTAGGAGCTTGTTCCTTTTAATGGGAAATGTTATTTAGAAACCATAATCTGGGCACTAGAGGATGCTTATTGCTTTTGGTTAGATCATTGTTTTTAGATCTTTTTAACGTACAGAGCTCAGAAATACAATTTTGCTCTTGTCTTAAAGATAAAATGCATAATGACTTCATCATGTCTCCTCCAATTCCAATTCAGTCGATATAATTTTTACTTAAAATCAGACATTTACTTAAGTCATGCAGTTGTATTCTCATTTGCTTTTATGCCAGAAATCGTCATTCCAATGACACTTCCTTTGGGGGTTCTCGAAGTGGGATTACGTCAGACATGTCCTAGCATAGTCTCTGGTGGGTAAAGCTCCGAATCTGTATTCTTCAGTTACATGGGTGATTCAGGGGTTCACCAGAAGTGTGGAACCACTCATCTATTTTGGGAACTATTTTGTTACAGAGATCCAGCTGTACCCCCTCTTTTCTGACTTGATTGAAGTTGCCTACATAATCTGAATTTTTTTTTCATTATGTAACTCACTGCTCTCTCCATCTAATAGAAAGGACTACATAGTTTTTTGACCTTGTGAAAGCTAGGCTGCAGTTTTTTGACGCTTGGAATGCTAAAACACAGGTGAACCTCAAAACTAAGGCTCTGCCTGGGCCAGAGGGAGAAATCCTCATTACTTTGAGCAGAATGCCTGGGACTGGAGTAGATTTGCTTAAGGGCAATGCTGCATTTGATAAAATATCAGAGCAATTATGTCCTTGTACCCATGTTCTTTTTCTTTCCTCTAATGCAGAAATATTAACTGACAATCAAAGGAATAATAAATACACATCCAAATTCACAAGACTTTGGGGACCCATCTTTAATACTTGGGAAATGCAGGCCTGGTTTGGGTTATGCCCTTCTTCATCCGTACTCACTTGAGAGTGCCAGTGTTATCCTTGTTCTTGTTTCTGTATTCAGAGTCCTGAAATCTGCCTGATTATCTTACTGCTCACTTAGAATAGACTGAGGGGGGGCACCTGGGTGGCTCAGCAGGTTAAGCCTCCGCCTTCGGCTCAGGTCATGATCCCAGGGTCCTGGGATTGAGCCCCGCATCGGGCTCTCTGCTCAGCTTCTCCCTCTCTATCTGCCTGCCTCTTTGCCTGCTTCTGCCTACTTGTGATTCCTCTCTCTGTCAAAAATAAATAAAAAAAATAAAAAAAATAAAGAATGGACTGAGGGTTCTATGTAGGTCCATCTAACTTTTCATTGACTTTTGTTAACCTGAAGATGATCACATTTTGGTTTAAAAATTTTTCCATTAATTTTGATAATCTTTTAACTTCATGTACTGTTATCCTTGTTTTATGTTTTTGAATCTGCAGACTTTCACATTTTTTAAAATACTGTCAAGAAGAAGGCAAAGTGGCCACTGTTGTTCTCACTTAGTGGTATAAAATGGAACTTAAGAGCAGACGCTCACCTCTCGGATTTAATTCATATATGTTACAGGTGGTGGGGCAAATACTCATGCCAGATTCGTGATATTCTTTGTTATAAAATACAACTCTTATTTTTTAAAAGAATTTATTTATCTATTTATTTAGCAAGCAGGGAGAGGGGCAGAGGGAGAAGGAGGGAGAGAATCTGAAGCCTGATGTAGCACTCAATTTCAACCCTGAGATCATGACCTTGAGCTGAAATTAAAAGTCAGATGCTTAACTGACTGAGTCACCCAGGCACCCTTAAAATACAACTCTTAAAAAAAAATCAAAGTAGCTTCCAATATTGCAGTGCAAGTGAAATAATTTTAGGCGAGGTCGAAAACCAATTAGAAGATGAGAGTGAGGATCCTGCTAAGTGCCTGGGATGGATTTATTTTTAGACTTTGGCACTAACTTGAGCATTGAGCTTTCTGATTGTTAGCCAAGACGTAAAGGGAAAACTTTGGCTCATATAATACTTACCTGATTAAAGAAAGCACGTGAATTCACATTGAATGCAGACATTTTCCTGGCACTGATTTCTGTGAAGAATATATTCTGTGATCCTACTAAGAGACATTTGTGACAATGAATTATATGTTCAGTGATGATTTGGTAAAAGATATAAAAATAAACTTCAGGTGGACAGTTTTCATACATTTCTTGACTATCACCTGAATTCATTGACAGAGTTTTATACTTGATGTATATCAAACATTAGAAGAAAAATGCTAATGGGAAGTATTTATGCTACTGTCAGTGTGATATATGTTTTTCTATTTTTTTACTTTTATTTGTATCTTCATATTTAAAAGTGATTTTCTTATATAAGTTTAAAATTGGGGCTTTGTTTTTCGAAAAAAAATGTTCAGTCTGACAGTCTCTGCCTTTTATTTGGGGTATCTACACCATTTACTCTTAGTATGGTTATGGACATACTTAAGCTAATTCATATTGTTAGATCTATTTTTCTTTTTCTGCCTATTGTGTGAGTTAGGTACTTCTTAAACTTCCAGTTTATCTCCTCTGTTGGTTTATTAGTTACAAGTCCTTTTAAAAACATTTTCATGGGGCGCCTAGGTGGCTCAATGGGTTAAAGCCTCTGCCTTCGGCTCGGGTCATGATCCCAGAGTCCTGGGATCTAGCCCCGCATCGGGCTCTCTGCTCCACAGGGAGCCTGCTTCCTCCTCTCTCTCTGCCTGCTTCTCTGCCTACTTGTGATCTCTGTCTGTCAAATAAATAAATAAAATCTTTAAAAAAGAAAACCAACATTTTCATGATTGTTTTAGGGCTTATAGTATACATCTTTAACTCATCAAAGTCAATCTGCAAGTGATTCTGTACAGTTTCGTGTGTAGTATAAGGACCTCACATTCTATGCTTCTGTTTTTCTCTCCTAGCCTATGTGCTCCTTTTGTCATACATTTTATTTTTACATACACTATGAAATCCACAACACATTTGTTTTTGTTTAGTTGACTCATTAACTTTTTTAAATGATTTAAGTATTTAAAGATATCTTTTAGATAATAGAACATTCTTATACATTTATCTCTGTAGTTACCATTTTTGTGTACTTAATTTCTTTAGAAATTTTTTGTAAAAATTTTAGAATTTTCCTAAAAATTTTTTTCTAAAAAGTTTTTAGAAATTTCCATCTAATATCCTTTCCCTTTTCCATGACAACTTTTTAAACATTTCTTATAATGCAGATTTATTGATAATGAATTCTTTCAGCTTTTGTAGGTCTTAACAATTTTTTTAAAGTATTTAACTACTTTTGCTTTTGTTTTTGGATGTGAATTTCACTGCTTAGTCTAGTTTGACAGGTATTTTATTTACAAGCTTTAAAGATGTTTTTCCATTGCCTTTTTACTTGGAATATCTCTAGAGAGAAATCCAATATTATCCTTGTCTTTTTTTCTCTCTAGAATATGTCAGTTTTCTCTGGTCCCTTCTAAGTTTTTCTCTTTATCTGGTTTTGAACCATTTTATAATGATGTAATTAGGTATAGTTTTCTTTGTTTTTATGGTTGGAATAATTGAACTTCTCACATCTATGGTCATCCCATAGCTTAATGATTTTGTTTTGTTTTTATTTCCTTTCTTATCACTGTTTCATTTGGGGCTGTTTTTATTTTGTCCTCAAAGCAAATGGAATATCCATTCGGCTCTTAAATCTTATTCAGCATATTTCTCACTTCACACATGGAAGTTCACCTCCAGAAGTTCCATTTGGGCTTTAAAACAACACCTTCCATGTATCTAGGTCGAAAATGTAGTATACAGTTATATTCTTTTAATCTCTTTGTCTTTGTCTGTTAATTCCATCATTTGTGTCAATCTGGATCAGTTTTGTTTTCTTAATATGGGTCTTTTTTTTTTTGTCCCCCCTGCTTCTTCAAATGCCTACTAATCTTTGATTGGATGCTAGACATGAAATTTTCCTTGTTTGGTGCTAGATGTTTTTGTATGTGCTCTTGAGTTTTATTCTGATATGAAGTCAAGTTACTTGGAAATAGTTTGATACTTTTGGTTCTGCTTTCAAGATTTATTGAACGGAAGTGAAGCAATGTTTTATCTAGGGCTAATTATTTCCATTACTGAGGTAGTACCTTTCTCAGTAATCTGATCTATGAAAATGTTGAGGTTTTCATTCTGTCAAGTGAGAATAGACACTATTTCTAAACTTGTGTGTGGTACTCATTGTTTCCTTTAACATTTCGGATGGGTTTTTTTGCCCTTGCCCTGGGTAATCGTTCACACGCGTGCATGGATTAGTGCTCTGTTGATGCATAAGAGGGGCCCTCTGCAGATCTCTGGGGTTCCCCTTGATATAGCTTTCTCCTTCTTGGTTCTTGGTCCTGTAGATCCTAGCTGCTTTGTTCTCCCTGGGTGCCACCTGTTTTCCTCCCCCTTCTTGGCTGTGTCCTGGAAACTGTCCAAAAAGTAAGTTCGGGGCGGTAGGAGGGCTCACCTCATCTGTTCTGTCTCTCAGGAATTGACTGTCCTTTGTTCCTTTAGTGAAAACCAGTGTTTCTCTCCCCTCCCACCCCCCACCAGTAGAAGGGTGACTCTGTTTCTGGTTACTCCATATTGGCAGGAAGCAGAAGTCTTTATTAGTTTTCACTGTAGGTTAAATAACCAGTAATTCTGAATTATTTAATGGCCAGGGTGTGGTGACAGTGGATATTCACTCTGGGTGCTTCTGACTCTTCCTTTCATAGGTGGTTATATAGGGATCAGGGCAGCAAACTCTAAAACCCAAGTCAGAGATGCATCTGTATTAGTCAGCTTGGGCCGCTGTCGCCAAATACCACACACTGGGTGGCTTAAAGAACAGAAATTTATTTTTCACGTGCTGAAGACTGGGAAGTCCAAGATTAAGGTACCAGCAGTGTAGACTTCATCCTGACATCTTTTCTCTTGGCTTGTAGGTGGGTCCCCTCTTACTGTGTGTTCACATGACCTCTTGGTGCACAGAGAGAGGGCAAAGTCTCTGGTATCTCTTCAAAGGGCACTAATTCCATCGTGAGAGTCCTACCCTTGTGACCTCACTAACCCAAGTTGCCCTCCCAAAGGCCCCATCTTTAAATACCATAACCTGAGGGGTCAGGACTCGAACATGCGGATTTTATGGGAAACACAAGCATCAGTCCACATCAGCAGCCATGAGTGACATCCAGTGTTCTGTGGACTTGAATCTTCATGTTACTTGTGCAGTTTGTAATTGAGGCCTCTGAACCCCACCTCTGCTCTGGCCTTCCTTACTGCTCTAGGAGGCTCCACAGCAATATACGGAACTTTACCTACCAACAGGCTACAGCCTTACCTGTACTTTTCTGGTGAGAGGATTTTTGTTCCCATAATTCTTTTTGAAGTGCCAGGAATTTACTCAGTTCCGCTGGATTAAAGAGAGCAAAATTATCTGCTTGAATCGTGAGCAACTTGTGGGAAGAGATCAGGGCTATGAAGCCTGTTGGAAGATCTGCATTTTTAGGGAGATGACTTAGCGAGGCTAAGTCCTATCGTAACATCTTAGTCATAAATGACAGATTTGTTGCCCAGAAAATGCAAGTGGATGGAATCAACACTGTGCCTTTTTTCCTGTGGCAGCATTTCAGAATAATGTATCCGAGCTCAATTTTTTTTTTTTCCTCCTGCTTCTCACTTCAATTCATATCAGAGTCCAAAGCCTGATCAGATAGGCTGTTTTTTTTTTCTTGCTAATCAGTGCTTGTAGACAGGTGAAATCTGTAAGGATATTAATGAAATCAAAAATCTACCCTGAGCAAGATGGTTGAATTTTATTTCAGTTGTTAATGTTGTATAAATGCAAATGTATTTTTTTGTTGTTGTCAGAGATTCCAAGATGCCGTTAAATTTGTTCAGAATTTTATGTGGTGTCAGGGGATGTTGTATTTTAATTTACTCTATGAGTTGTTAGCTGTCTTTTCTCCAAACACCGGAGAATGATTTTTTTCTTCCCAGTTTTAAAGATTAATTGAAGAATAAAATTGTGACTGTGTTTTAACTAATGCATCTCCTGCCAGGTTTTTGTTGTAGCGAGCAGCATTATAAAATCTTGCGTATCTAGGTTCTATTACATGTTCTGAACAACTGTTGAACCACTCCCATAGAATCCTAGAGCAATTTAAAAATACCATCCTAGCCTCCCTAATGTTTCACAGGTTTGCCCAAGGGTTGCAAAGGTGCCATAGGAAATATATGCTTGAATGGTGGAAACTGCCTTTTAGTGGCAACTTTGCTTGGAGACTGGGTCGTCGGAGACCTTGGAGGCCCTTTACAAAGGACAGTCAGCTCCTTACAGTGATTCCATGATGCCCTTACTAAGGAAAAGAGCGAGGCCTCTCTTCTTAGGACTCATTTAACAAATGCTTCCCCCAAACGCAGTAAACACCAGGCTTTGCTCACTCAGCTAGGCGCTGGGGAGCTGTAAGGAGGCCTGGCACAGTCCTCTGGTGCTGTTATGAAATGGGGTAGCCACTCGCCTCCTGCGGCCATTTAGAGCTAACAGAAGCTAACGATGCAGTTCCTCGGTCGCATTAGCCACACTACAAGTGCTCAAGAGCCACATGTGGTTATTGGCCACAATATCGGACAGAGCAGACAAGAGCATTTCCATCATGGCAGAGTTCTGTTGGAAAGTGTTATGCTGGAGGTCATTATACCGATTCATTTACACTCAAATGTGGTTTCTGTAGTGTTTGCAGGCTTAGTGCCACGGTATCCAAGGGACAGACAGGAAAACAAAAGCCCAAACAAAAATGTGCTCTAGGGAAAATGACTGTGAGATATTGATGTGTTCTTGTCACTATATGTGCCCCTAATATTAGGACTGCCCCCCAAATTATCTTTCAAATAAAGAAGTCGTCCGACGTATTCAAATTCTTCCAAAGGCTCTCCTGCTTCGTACAGATCAGTCTCAGCTGCTGTGAACATCGGAATGGTCTTCATGAATGCTTGCTTACGATGCTTACAAAAGTCATTTGGCAGCATGAGGGGGAAAAAATGTCAGAAATACGGTAATTTAGGTATGACCTGACAATGACAAGTGCTGGATATCATTGTAAATTAGCCTTTTAAAGAACGGATAAATTAGTATTGCAAGTGTCTTTATTGCGGGGATCGCAGTTACGAGCCCGTAAGACTTATGAAAACCATCCCACTGCTTAGTGAATTGGCGTTCTCGGTGGCTGTGTCCTGCGTGACTGTTAAGAGTGCTGGGTCTAAATCAACCCCGGGGAGCCCGATTTGCTCGGGTGTCCCGACGAAACTGGCTCGAGTCATGATGAAGGCACTTGGGTGCCTGGGGAGCGCTTAATGACATGAGAGAGAAAACAAAGCACTTTCCTGAATTAAACATGCTCTGGAATGCTCTGTGTGCTTCTGACCATGTATACAGAACTAACGGAAGGAAATATAGCTAGATATTTAGCTATCCGCACGTCGGTCCAGAAGAGAGTCAAGTTGTGTTTTTAAAAAAAGCAAAACATGGGGCGCCTGGGTGGCTCAGTGGGTTAAAGCCTCTGCCTTCAGCTCGGGTCATAATCCCAGGGTCCTGGGATCGAGCCCCACATCGGGCTCCCTGCTCAGCGGGGAGCCTGTTTCCCTCCTCTCTCTCTGCCTGCCTCTCTGCCTGCTTGTGATCTCTGTCAAATAAATAAATAGAATCTTTAAAAAAAAAAAAGGGGGCAAAACAAAACAAAAAAAAAACAGCGAAGCCTTATTTGTTTGAATGGATCATCTTGTGGAAAATGGGAAATTTTCCATTATTTAGGAATCATTTAAATTTGGACACAGGAAATGTTTACTTCTAGGGATGGTCTTGTGTTTTTATTTTCTAAGACACTTGTAGTGTTCACAGAGGAGGACAGACTTAGATTTAATGAAGCGATGAAAATAGCATTCAAAGGCTGCTGAATAATATCTTTAAAAATAATGTTAAAAATATAAAATGTATGCATATATTAATGTGCTTAAACTGCACAGAAGAATAACATGGAATGAAGGGACATGTTAACAGTGACAGACTCTGGGCCGTGGGATCCCTCTGATCTCTTTGCTCCTTTATTTTCTACTTCATTTTCTATGATGAATATGCATCCGTTTTATAACTAGAATAAAAAGAAAACTTAAATTATCACTTAAACAGAACATATTGAAGAGAATTCTTGATTTATAAGCCCATACTTGTACGTTACTCGCTCAGTAAATGAAGGAAGGAGCTTCTGTGCACAAAGACGGGTTCCGTGTGGGCACCGGATGCTTTTCTAAGGGAAAATATATTGTCTAGCCAGCGCGTCTTGTTGGAGTGCTTTCATTTTTAACAATATTCAGAATGTCCTGCTAAAAATATGTCTTGATGATTCTTATGTATGCTATTGACTTTTGCTTTCTGCGGCAAATAGAGGAACATGGCATGGCTCACCCTAGGTCTGAAATACCCAAATTTCAACCGCCGGGATGCCAGGATACTGGAAGGAAGGATTGACCGCGTGGGAAATAGTTTAAAAGTCCTCCGCTCTCTCGGGGCACCTGGACGGCTCAGTCAGTGAAGCGGGTTAAGCGTGGGACTCTCGATTTCGGCTGGGGTCAGGATCTCAGCGTTGAGAGATTGAGCCCCAGGTCAGGTTCCCTGCTCAGCGGGGAGTCTGCTTGGGATTCTCCCCCTCTGACCTTCCCCCCGCTTGCGGGTGTGCACACACGCACACATAAACACACACACACACACACACACGCTCTTTCTCTCAAATAAATAAATCCTTTCTTTAAAAAAAAAATGTTCAGCTCTTTTCAGATCATTTCACATTAATTCCTGGTGAAATAATGTAGAAAGGTTCCTTTGGAGGTGAAGGTAATTTAGGTCTACTTTTTGTGTGTCTTTGTCTTACAATGACCTTGAGTAAGTCAAATTAGATATTTCTAATTTCCTCTGTATTACTCATTTAATACCTTAAGGAGATTTTTCCTTTTTCCCTTTTTCTTCTTTTGCAACTTATTTTGACCTCTTCGCAAGAAATGCACGTTCTAAGAAATGTGACCACAGATCTGTTCTTGGGAGGCTGTTTCTTTCTCTCATCTGGTGCCACTTGTTAAATCACATGGACTCGGTGACAAAAAGGCTCATTTCTTTGCCTGTTGTCATGAGTGGAAGAAAGAAAAAGATTAGCAACTCGCTGCATTTAGAAGGGGACTTTTCCCAAGATATGCAGGGGATGTGGTCTTCTAGGCTGGGGAAGACTAACCACTCTTTCCCATCTTACACAGTGTGGTACAGAAGCCCCGTGTGTATAACGTACTGCCTGTTGCTTTGGACATCACTTGACACTAAAAAGCTATGCATTTTGTATTTTTGCATGTAAAGAATCTTAGCCAGAGGAATTAAAAATAAATATTTAAGTAGGTTCCTGACTCTTCCTATCAAGGAGGCACCGAGACAGGCAATTTGCTTAGCAAGTCTTTTTGTTCGCCTGTTTTTCGTGCTGCAGAGAAATGTGGTGTTTGCTTCTGGTGATTCCAAATGCGCATGCATTATGTGATCAGAGAGGAGTGTAGGATACAACGACGCTGTCTGTGGAGGGCTGGATGATAATGGGTGACCGTAGTGACAGAAAGAACTGTGTGTCCTCGCAGAAAGGAGTCCTTCATCGGGGTGAAAACAGAACCACACAGTGTGTGCTTTAATCCCGCTATTTGGCTGGTAGCACCCTCCCATGTAAACCTGCCGTGTCCTCAAAAATGCCAGACGTGTAGATGGCTGTGCCATGCCTAGCAGGGCTGTGGTGGCCACTTGGGTGAGATCCTTCCGTGTCCCTGAGACCACATTTCTCAGGACTCTGGTCCTGGCCATTGCTTTGCAGTTTAAGCCAGACTAGCGATCTGGGCATGTTAGGATTTTGGGTTGGATATTTTGAGAAGATTCGTAAATCTGGGTCCTCACGACAAAAGTTTTGCTGTGTTTCAAGACATCTGAGCTTATAGGAGGTGATTACAAAGTTACAGAAGTCTTCTTGTCTGGTTTAACACTAGTGGTTGGCTAATCAAAGTTCTAACCAATTACAATATATAATTTCACGTTTTTATTTTAACATTTATGTCTCTATCCATCCTCTATTTTTTGTTTTCTTTCTTGATGTCTGATGTTGGGTCAAGGCATTTCCTTTTCTAGTGGGCGTTATCTTTCCTGCATAAACTGTACCACCATCACTCTGTGTGATTCCCATGTCTGCTTGGACTAGTGATTTATGTTTATTTTTTAAGATTTTATTTATTTATTTAACAGAGAGAGAGAGCGAGAGAGGGAGCACAAGCACCGGGAGCTGGAGAGGGAGAATGAGGTTACCCGCTGAGCAAGGAGCCTGATGTGGGGCTTGATCCCAGGATGCTGGGATCATGACCTGAGCTGAAGGCAGAGGCTTAAGGACTGAGCCCCCAGGGGTCCCTTGGAGTAGTAGTAATTTAAAGACCTTGTGCAACCATCTCTGTGCACAATTCTTCTAGGCTTTTACTAAACTTCCCCCCGCCCCCCAAACTCTTCAGTTCTTTAACCTATAGCTGATTCAGTGATAATTTTTTTTTAAAGATTTTGTTTATTTATTTGACAGAGATCACAAGTAGGCAGAGAGGCAGGCAGAGAGAGAGGAAGGGAAGCAGGCTCCCCACTGAGCAGAGAGCCCGATGTGAGGCTCGATCCCAGGACCCTGAGATCATAACCTGAGCCGAAGGCAGAGGCTTTAACCCACTGAGCCACCCAGGCACCCCTCAGTGATAATTTTTAAATGACTCCTCTTTATGAAGTCCTTTCAAACATTCTGTATAATTTTGATAGAAATGACAGATCGAGGCACTTGGGTGACTCAGTCGGTTAAGCGTCCGACTCTTGACTTTGGCTCAGGACATGATTTCAGGGTCGTGAGATCAAACCCTGCATCGGGGTCTGGGCTCAGTGTGGAGTCGGCTTGGGGTTTTCTGTCTTTCCCTCCCTCCCTTCCTTCCTATGCCCCTCCCTCCACTTTTGTGCACCCACACGTGCTTTCTCTCTCTAAATACAAAATCTAAAACCTGACAAATCACTTTTTTATATTCTTATTTCACTGATTTACATGACGTCCTCTGTTTACATACTGCTCAGTTACATTTTGAAATGGCACTAACAAAACTGCAATAAACAGGCTTGGGAATAAACCCAAACGACTCACCGTAGGCCTGCAGCTCAGCTGGTGGGACTGGCCCTGCGTGGGCATCCTGGGGAAGCCCGCGTGGAGGCCTGTTGAGAATGCACTGAGCCCGTCCGCGTGTTATACGGAAGAATGGAGATCACGCCCGCCAGGCTTTTCTGCGAACAGCTACAAATTGCTATAGCTGAAAATTGTTGAAGAATTTAATTTTTCCCATTGTTTTCCTTTCTGTTTTCCAAATTAGAAGCCAGATACAGTTAAGTACATACTAATGAAACTTATTAAGAGAGGTACATGTCAACATTGATACTAAGTCCAAAGTGGTTATTTTTAGTGGTTTGGACATGTATCGTGTATGTAGTATATGAATGGATTGGTTTATGATGTTCTTTAAAATTTTCAAGAGTAGAGAGGGACACACCATCAAATGTGAAACAGAATCAGAGACGTGAAATTGTCGATGATTTCTGTCGAGTCCTGACAGTTCTAGCAACATCGTAGATACTGGAGCACTCGGTCGAAGTAGGATATTGGAATCTGGCCCTTAGCAGACAAATGAAAGTGTTTTTGTTTTTCTTTTTTTCTTACTGCTTTCTGTTTTACTCTGCGATGGCAAATGCATGGAGGACTTTTTCAATTGTGACATTTATGGCCATAATAGATGTGCTTCTGCCAGATTAAGTGCAGGTATTTCCACTGGGAATACAAGGAAGGAGTTGATTTAAGCAAATGTTTGCTTAAAAAGGAAAAGGAGTAAAAGGAGGATACAAGAGAATGCTAATTGGGAGGATTTCAAGTATAAAAGAGACTTAATGATGGATGTCATGTAAACGTTAGGAACACTTTCGAAAGGAAAACCGGGCCTTAGAAAAGAGTTGATAGAAGCAAATATTTCCGGGCGCCTGGGTGGCTCAGTGGGTTAAAGCCTCTGCCTTCGGCTCGGGTCATGATCCCAGGGTCTTGGGATCGAGCCCCACATCGGGCTCTCTGCTCCAAGGGGAGCCTGCTTCCTCCTCTCTCTCTGCCTGCCTCTCTGCCTGCTTGTGATCTCTGTCAAATAAATAAATAAATCTTTAAAAAAAAAAAAAGAAGCAAATATTTCCGGAGCTATAGGATTTGAGGCTGAGACACACTCACTGCCAGAATAAGAATGAATATACCTGGGGTGCCTGGGTGGCTCAGTTGGTTAAGCAACTGCCTCTGGATCAGGTCATGATCCTGGAGCCCCGGGATCGAGTCCCATATCGTACTCCCTCCTATGCGGGGAATCTGCTTCTCCTGCTGATCTCTCTCCTCTCATGCTCTCTTCCTCTCTCATTCTCTCTCTCTCAAATAAATAAATAAAATCTTTAAAAAAAAATGAACATACCTGAAATTTTACCGAGAAGGATCATGGATATATTCAGAATTATAAGCGATCCCAAGATCATTTGGTTCAGGCCTCCAAGAAATCACTAGGGCAGAATAGTCCAGGATCTTAGCCTTTCCCATTAGGGAACCAAGTACATTCTTCAGCCTTTCCTAGTTGAACTGATGCAATGATCAGTGGACCTTGAATCTAAGGAAACAAATTTCTGTTTATCTTAAACCTCCTCTACTGTGCTTTTGCGTGCATTCATCTTATCCTTAACTTAGTCATCCAGATTGCTGCTTAAAGGGGAAAATTACCTTAAAACAGACTTGGCAAATAAACAAATCTATCACTGTCCAGGGTTTCTGAATCCTTCTTAACACATTTCTTTGAAGAAGAGAAGGAATGGTCCTTTTTTAAAAACAAAACAAAACAAAACAAAAAAGCATTGAGAAGTCCTTACCTGGGGCACCCCTAATCAACCTTTGTCCACAAGTTGAATGATTCAGTAGAATGTAGTGGGTTCTATCTGACATTCAGAGAACAGCAGCCAACTGTCAAAAAACGGTGGGAGATGGTGATAATGACCTCCATTTAAGGTCACTGGTGCTTGAACGCATGCAGTATTCTGGCACTGGCTAGGCCACATCCTGCTGGTCATGGAACTGACGCCAGGTTAACTGTGTGGGGCCAAGGGAACTCTGAATGTAGTGACAAGAGGCAAAAGAGCCTGAGCTCTAGGCTTGGACGATGGATCCTTACGGGAAGATTTATCTGGACGCCCGGTGTGTCTGTCTGCGTTTTCTCCTGGTAGGGACTTGAAGGAATGAGCGAATGAAATAAACATGAAGTTCAGATCCTTTAATACCTAATGACAGCTTTACTCCCTTGTGTCCCCTAACACCGAGTAGGTGCTTGATTGTGGAATGAAAGATCAACTGGACTGCGTTTTCTGGGTAAAAAACCACTGTGTGGACATCTAATAAAATTAGTCTCGGTGTTGGACTTGGAGAAGGAGTGATGATGTTACAGGTACACATCTAAACAAGGAGGAATATTTCCTTGGGGGTTATAAGCATAAAAACACTCCGTGACCTCACAGTTCTATTGATGTCTATTTGTGAGGATTAAATAGTGTCTTGCCTCTTTTATTTTGCTTTTAATCATTCATTGTTAAATAGAGGCTTAGGCCATCTGTCTCTGCCAAGATCCACCCAGATATGGAAGACTGTATTGTAGAGATACTTTAAAAAAAAAAAAATTCTAATAAATCTGTTTATAGGATTACTCTTCAGGCATTTCCCTAAAACAGTTTTTTTTTTTTTTAAAGATTTTATTCATTTATTTGACAGACAGAGATCACAAGTAGGCAAGAGAGGCAGGCAGGGAGAGAGAGGAGGAAGCAGGCTCTCCGCGGAGCAGAGAGCCCGATGCGGGGCTCGATCCCAGGACCCTGAGACCATGACCTGAGCTGAAGGCAGAGGCTTTAACCCACTGAGCCACCCAGGTGCCCC
>PISX010018247.1:0-41194 GCA_004024625.1 Mellivora capensis | reverse complement strand
TATTTGTTCTTTGGGTGTTGAGTTTGATAAGTTCTTTATAGATTTTGGACACTAGCCCTTTATCTGATATGTCGTTTGCAAATATCTTCTCCCATTCTGTCAGTTGTCTTTTGGTTTTGTTGACTGTTTCCTTTGCTGTGCAAAAGCTTTTGATCTTGATGAAATCCCAATAGTTCATTTTTGCCCTAGCTTCCATTGCTTTGGCGATGTTCCTAGGAAGATGTTGCTGCGGCTGAGGTCGAAGAGGTTGCTGCCTGCATTCTCCTCAAGGATTTTGATGGATTCCTTTCTCACATTGAGGTCCTTCATCCATTTTGAATCTATTTTCGTGTGTGGTGTAAGGAAATGGTCCAATTTCATTTTTCTGCAAGTGGCTGCCCAATTTTCCCAACACCATTTGTTGAAGATGCTGTCTTTTTCCATTGAATATTCTTTCCTGCTTTATCGAAGATTAGTTGACCACAGCCTGGGGATTCTAAAGAGACATAATGGCCATTTGTATTGCCTAAAACTTGATTGAAGATATTTTTATGATAATTGGGAAAATTTGCTAATCACCTGAAATGTTGGATAATGTATTGTGTTACTGTTTTTTTCTTAGGAGTGCTGATGGCCGTGTGGTTGTGTGGTTACGTGGGAAAACTTTCATTTTGGAAAGACATTCTGAAGCATTTAGAGGTAAACGTGGAGATGTGTGTCACCTATTTCAAATAGTTTGGTCAAAGGGAAGTATGTGTTCATGTACTCCGGGGAGACAAACAGCTGTGACAGTCTGCAGTCCCCTAATGCAAGTGAGGGATTTTACAGTTGTTTTGTTTTACTCTTTCAATTTTAGGTTTAAACATTTTAAAATTTAAAATGCAACTAAATCAATAATACCACAGTTCACCAACAAGCAAACAAACAATAAAGAACAGATGTGGTGGGGGAGAGACAGTATAGTGAGCTCACATATTTATAATCGCTTTCTCTTGTGACCACCTTATAATGGAAATGAAGAAACACAAAGGAGTATGAACTCCTACCAATGAAACAAATGTGAGGAATACCTCTGTGTAGTACTTACTTCTATAGATCTCTGGAACTAGCAAGTGTATGGGAAAGGGGGTGCTTGAGGAAGTATCCAGGAGGAAGTCACACCTAGAATAGTGAAAGGGCTACAGGTGAGGAGAGGCCACTATCAAATTTCATTACATACCCAGCTCTTCCTAGTAATGTGTTGCATTAAGTAAATATAAACAGAAAATCATGAATAACTGCAGAGGTGACCAGTGCTGGCAAAATGAAAGAAAGTCCAAGTGAAACAAATGTCAAAAAATTTTTTTGGAGTACAAGAAAATTTATGAAATGAAGGATTAAAAACAAATAAGCAGTGCAAAAACAGGGAAAAAATCCCCAAGTTCTAATATGTGTTCTTAGAGACAGTCAAGGAGGACCACATCCCTAAAACAAGAACAGAATGCAACGAAAACAAACAGAAGAATAAGAGCCCTTAAAAGTTAAAAATGTAATTGCCAGATACATTAATATTAGTGTTGAAAGATAAACGCAGTGAAATTATTCAGAAAGCATAACAAAAACACAGACAGAATACATAAGAAAAAATTTTCTAAAAATAGGGTATCAACTCAAGGAAACCATCATGTCAATAATTGTTAACCTAGAAAAAGAAAATGGATGGGAGAACACTATCAAAGGGATACTAATATTACTCCTAATGGTAATCATACTGATAATATTACCATACTGATGGTAACAATAGTAACAATAGAATGCCTTGCTACTTTATTTAACTGTATCAAACAATTAAATCCTCATATTGAATAAATTACAAATCATTCCCAGTGGCCTGAAGCCAGTGTAGCAGTATAACACAGGAGCTATGCTCCTAACCATTAGCAAAGAACTAATTCCAGTTCAAGTTGATAAGACCCACTGAGTTCTTAGGTTAGTTATTGAAAACAGTCCAACAAGAGGACAGAAAAATAGGAGAAGTTCATTAATGAAGAAAAAGTAACAAACCTAAACGTTTCTGAAGAGGGAAATAAAAATCAAGAATACTTGGTTAAAAGAGGAAAAACAGTCAGGTATACTTCTCAACACTAAACCTAATATTAGAAGATAATGTTCAAAGATATGAGAAAAAAAATCTAAAGAAAATTCTATACTAAAATTTTTATGTTTATTTTTAATATTTATTTCTCAGTTTTTTAAACATGACTAGGGTAAATAATATTTTTAGGCATCCAAAGACTACAATATTTATCCTTTCTTAGGACATATCATTAGAATGTATTCCAGCAATATTAAGGGATGACATATCTGACAAAGGACTATATCTAAAAGATTTGAATAATTTTTACACCTCAATAATAAAGCACCAAGCCAATTAAAAACGAGCAAAAAAAATATTTAAAAATGTACTTCACAAAAAGAGATCTTTAAGTGACAAACGAGAATATGAAAAGATTTCAAATATCAAGGAAATGCAAAGTAAAATCAAAATGATTTATCACTATGCACCTATTAGCATGGCTAAAATTAAAAGTTTTGGGGGTGCCTGGTGGCTTAGTGGGTTAAAGCCTCTGCCTTTGGCTCAGGTCACGATCCCAGGGTCCTGGGATTGAGCTCCACATCAGGCTCTGTGCTCTGCGAGGAGCCTGCTTCCTCCCCTCTCTCTCTCTGCCTGCCTCCCTGCCTACTTGTGAGCTCTGTCTGTCAAATAAATAAAATCTTTATTTAAAAAAAGGTTTTTGCAAGGTGGTGAAGCAATTAGAACTCTCATATTTACTAATAGGATTACAAAGTGGTACAACTATTGTGGAGAATAGTTTGTCAACTTTGTACAAAACACACAACCATGTCTTACTAGCAATCATATGTGGAACACAAGAAATAGCACCGAGGACATTAGGGGAAGGAAGGAAAACTGAAGGCAGGGGAAATCAGAGGGAGAGATGAACCATGAGAGACTATGAACTCTGGGAAAGAGTCTGAGGGTTTCAGAGGGGAGGGAGGTGAGGGGATTGGGTAGCCTAGTGATGAGTATTAAGGAGGGCACATGTTGTAGTGAGCACTGGGTGTTATATGCAACTAATGAATTGTTGAACACTACATCAAAAACTAATGATGTACTGTATGGTGACTAATAAAAAAAAAAAAGAAAGTGTACAACCTACAAGGCCAGTTCTAGATTTTTAATCAAGATAAATGAGAACCTATGCCCATGTAAAGATTTGTGCCTGAATGTTCATTGCATATCGTCCCCAAATTGTCCTGAAGTGGAAATGTTAATAGGGGAAATGAATAAGCAAGTTGTGATATAACCATACAATGGAGTGAGTTACAGTACAGATATAGTAACAATGTGGTTAAGTTTCAAAAACCTACTAAGGGGAAAGAATGGAGACACAAAAGATCATATACTGTAATATTCTACTTATATGAAATTATAGGAAAGGAAGCTCTAATCTATAATTGAAGAAAAGTTAATGTTTTCTCTGGTTCGGTGTGGGAGATTGAATGCAGATGTACACAAGGAATTTTTCTGCGTGATGCAAATCTTAATATTGATGGTATACATTTGCCAGCAGAAATCGGAGTGCTATAATTGGAAGGTACAAAGAAACAAAGAATGATTCTTTCCTAGAACCTTAGTGGGAGAATGGACCTGCCGTTACTTTGATATCAGACTTTTAGTCTCCACAGAAGTGTGAGAGAAATGAATGAATTTCTTTTCACCCACCTAGTTTGTCCTAATTTGTTACAGCAGCTCTGGAAAACTAATACAGTAATCATATATTTAAAAATAGCTCTGGAAATAACCATAAGAAGAACCAAAACCAGTTAAAATTGTTGCCTTTGTGAAGAAGATTTGTGAGGGGGAGAGAGAGAAGAGATTTCTCTTGCATTGTTCTTTTACTTTTCTTTCTTTTCTTTTTTTTAAAAAAAGATTTTATTTATTTATTTGACAGAGATCACAAGTAGACAGAGAGGCAGGCAGAGAGAGGAGGAAGCAGGTTCCCTGCTGAGCAGAGAGCCCGATGTGGGGCTCAATCCCAGGACCCTGAGATCATGACCTGAGCCGAAGGCAGAGGCTTTAACCCACTGAACCACCCAGGTGCCCCAACTTTCTTTCTTTTTTTAAATGAAATGATTTATATTTAACACTTACATGTATTACTGAGTTAAACATTTTTAAAAGAGCAATTAAGTTGAAAAGTTTCCAGGGTCAAATATAAGTGAGCAGATAACTAGGTAGGGAGTTTAGCTGGCTAAAAATAGGGCAGATTCAATCAGAACATAAAGGTTTGAACTTCTAATAGGACTGAGTATCCCAAAGGGCACAAATGCATGAGCTGATTGGTCTGGTGAAAGAGTCAATAACTAACTTGAATAACTCTCATTTATCCAAAGACTCTATCATTTTGCAATAATAAAAAGAACTTTGACCTCAAAGTATGTGACTAAGTGTATGGTGTATGTATAACTCTTCTCTCTGAGGATTAAATGAGAGGCCAAAGGTTGTGAAAGGATTTGCTTTCTCCATGATTCAGAACTTTTATGAAGGAAAAGAAAGTATTAGCGATAATAACAGGTGTCTTGCATTTGAGGATAGAGAGGGGGAATCACTCCAGTTACTGCTCTTGGTGCCTTTCCTGACTCCAACAAAGCTTATGGAGACTGCAGCCTCCATTCTACACGTCTCCTCATTGGTTTGCTCCATGGCAGGATGGTTCCAGTGGTATCAAAAATATCACAAGCCCAAGTCAGTTTCACTTTGATTGATTGACTGATTGATTTAAAGATTTTATTTATTTTTTAGAGGGAGACAGAGAGCGCACAAGCAGCGGGAGCCAGAGAGGGACAGGGAGAAGCAGACTCCTCACAGAGCAGGGAGCCAGATGTGGGGCTTGATCCCAGAACCCTGGGATCATGACCTGAGCTGAAGGTGGACGCTTAACCAACCGAGCCACCCAGGCGCCCCGTACACTGCTTTACTTTAAACAGGAAGTACATACCCCCCACCCCCCCCACCCCTCTTACATCTGTCTCTCTCTCTGTCTGTTGAGCTAGCTAGCCTAGCTGCACACTGGCACCACCAGAGATCCTGATTCAATAGGTGTGGGAAGGGGACTAAGATTTTTTAAAAAGACTGTATTAACTAAAAACAACCCACACCTATTTTGAAGTTTATGAAAGAGACAAACTGACTCTTTGGCTCTGGTTCTAAACCCTAACAAATAACCACGGTTCAGATTTCAAGTCAGTCCTGGTCTACCAGTCCCGCCGCTCCGTGCGGCAGTGTTGCTTCAGTTCCCTTAACTTTGGAATATCGGCCCATCTCTACGCTCCTCATTTTCCCTAGAAATGATATAAACTGGGTTCTTTGCCTAGAGAGAGTGTGTTCTGCCAGCACGGTTTCCCCTTAGCAAGTAAGAAATTCAATATATGAGATATTGGAGGGGTGGTCTTTTCCCTTGACACTCGTCAAATGATTCTGTTTTATTTATTTAAAGTTAGATATATACATATTTTTTCTTTTCTTTTTTTCCCCCTTTCCCATACTGAAATACAGCTCAGAATCATTTCGGCAAAACAATAATCTGACCCAAGTCTGTCTTCCTTTCCTGATTCTGATTTAATGGACTTCATGGTGCAATGTGGGCTACGTACCCCTGACTGGCGTCAATGCCTGGCATTTTGCATGGCAAAGCTTTCACTGGTCCATGGAGAATTGAGAGAAACAAAAACAACATTCATGAATCAGCTGAGTTTGATTGAAGGAAATAAAAATAATCCCTGGAGTGTATAGTGTACAGCAATGTCCTCTGGCATAATTTATAAAGCTATCACATTTACGAGGTAGTTAAAGTTAAGCATTGTGACACAAAATTCCCGAGATTTATTGAAAGACAATGTTCCATGCTTAAAATCTTTTTTTAAAAAAATTTATTTATTTGTCAGAGAGAGAGAGAGAGAGAGAGAGAGCACAGGCAGACAGAGTGGCAGGCAGAGGCAGAGGGAGAAGCAGGCTCCCTGCCGAGCAAGGAGCCCGATGTGGGACTCGATCCCAGGATGCTGGGATCATGACCAAAGCCGAAGGCAGCCGCTTAACCAACTGAGCCACCCAGGCGTCCCAGACAATGTTCCATACTTAAAGCAAAGCTGAAAATTGTGCATTATGTAGTAGATAGGGCAGAAAAGTACCCCCAAAAACATATTGGAGAAATTGAACTTATAAAAATTAAATCTTTGGCTCTGTGAAAGCCTCTGTTAAGAAAATGAAAAGACAAGGGCACCAGGGTGGCTCAGTTGTGAAGCGTCTCCATTTGGCTCAGGTCATGATCCCAGGGTCCTGGGATCGAGCCCCACATCAGGCTCCCTGCTTGGCGGGAATCCTGCTTTTCCTCTCCCACTCCCTCTGCTTGTGTTCCTCCTCTCACTGTCTCTCTTTGTCAAATAAATAAAATCTTTAAAAAAAAAAAAAAAGAAGTGAAAAGACAAGCCATAGATTAGAAAAAAAAATAGGGTTTGTATCTAGAATATATAAGTTGCTTTTAAAAAGCTCTCTTCCCAAGTTCAGTCATCCATTTAGAAAATGGGCAAGATGGGTGCAAATGTTTCACCAAAGAGGTTATAAAGATGGCAAGTAAGCACACGAAAAGATGTTCATCCTGAGCCATTAGAGAAATGCATATTAAAACCACCACGCAACGCCATCACGTATAACTCTCAGAATAACAAATAGTGACATGGCCAAGTGTTGGAGCATAGTAACAGGATCACTCATCCCTCACCGATGGGGGTATAACAGTGACATAGACACTCTGGAAATAGTTTGGCAATTAAAACTAAGTAATGGACTTAACAATACAGTCATCCTTTATATCCCTGGGTATATATCTCAGAGAAATGAAACTTATTTTCACAGAGAGATCTGTAGGTGAATGTTCTCGGCAGCTCTGATAGCCAACTACTAGAAATTCACTAAATCCCTCCATGGGTGAATGGTTAAACATCCATTCCATGGAATACTGATCAGCAATAAAAAAGACATGGACTATTGATACACATATTAATTTGCATGAACCTCAAGGCAAAAAGCCAACCTCAGAAAGTTACGTACTGTATGGTTCTATTTACAAAACATGAGTTAAATGACATAATTCTAGAAAGGGAGACCAGATTAGCAGTTGTCATGGGTTAGGGATGGGGGTGGATGTAGCTATGAAGGAGTAGCACAAGGGAGTTACATGATGATGGCCCTGTTTCAGATCTTGACTGTAGTGATGGAAACATGAACCCACACATGATAAAATGACACAGAAATAAACACACGTGCACACAAACGAATGTATGTCAAACTGGTAAAATCTAAATAAACCTTAGTTTGTTCCAGTGTCAACTGCCTGGTTTTCACATTGCACTGAAGTGATAGAAGATGTTAAAGTTGTGGTAAGTTGGGGCGCCTGGGGGGGCTCAGTGGGTTAAGCATCTGCCTTCGGCTCAGGCATGATCCCAGGTTTTTGTTTTGTTTGTTTGTTTTGTGTTTTTTTTTGGGGGGGGGGTTTCAGTGTTTTTAATCAGAGTTAGCAAGGTCAGGTGGGGCTACAAAATCGAAGTTAGCATTTCCTATAGACCATCAGGGTAAGGTCACGGTTCTCAGTTTGTCGTCATGATGGGAAAATCAACATGGGCCCCACCTGAGTGGGTCAGCCCGCCCCTCGGAGTCGAGGCAGGGGGTCTGCTGCACACCTGAGCCCCTCATCTGTCACCAGCGCCCACATGGTCCACATCTCCGGGGGGCTGAGGCGGTGCACCAGGAGGAGCCCTCAGTACAGGCAGGGGTCTAGGGGGTCAAGGGGCCGCCGTATTCCAAATGTCTTAAAGCCAGAATGGTGCGTGGGGCTCACCCCCAGCTTCCTCAGGCACATACCCACAAACACGTCGTCGATGGGGAAGAGTTCGGCCTCTTCCACCGCCGCTTGGAGGCGCTGCACGGTGGCACTAGACATGACATATCCCCCACCCCCGGCATAGGGCGGGTAGTGGCTGGCCCGGTACATGGATGGGGGGATGAAGTCCTGGAATCGAGTCCTGCATCCAGCTCCTTGCTCAGTGGGGAGTCTGCTTCTTCTGCCTGCTATCTCCCTGCTTATGCTCTGTCTCTGATAAATAAATTACAAATTAAAGGTTGGGGTAGGCTGGGTGAAGGGTGCACAGAATCTTCCTGTGTCTTTTTTTTTTTTTTTTTTGTAACTTCCTGTGATTCTATAATTATTTCAAATAAGAAGTTAAGAAATATTCAAAATAAGAAGTTAAGTAATGTTTGTTTCAAAGTCTGAGAAGTCCTTTCTAATTCTTGGAAGTTAATTAAACCATATTTAATATGTGTTTACTTTAGACAGTTTGATGATTCAGTACCTTAAAAAAATAATTCATTACCTCTGTCACATAATACAATTCCCCAAAGAAGTGTAAGAGAGTTCAACTGATAGATATTTTATGATACAGGTCAAATATTTTAGAAAAATTATTACACACACACACACACACACACACACATATGTGTGTATATATATATATATATATACATATATATATATATCACATATATATTTTTCTATTCAAAACTTGAAAACTTTTTTGATTTGGACAGGTTGGTTACCAAATCTCTTCTTGGGGAGTATTATTCTTTATTATGGGATTATATCTTTGCAAGTTTTAAAATTTGTATATTTTATTTTTTTGTCTTTTATCTTAATTTAGGTTTTTAAAAAAGTTTTTAAAAAGTATAGTTGTTTTAAAAAGTATAGTTTAAAAAGTATAGTTGTTACTGAAATCTAACAAGCATACTGTCATCCTGCCCTAGTGTACATACAATATAACTCTGTATTAAAATATTTGATTAACATCTTTTCAGAAATTGATCTGTTATAATGAATAGGGCACAGCTGTGTTTATATTTTATTTTTATGCACATGGAATTCTGTTGAAAGAAAGGATAATAATGTTGGTTCCTGTCACACAGAGAATGTGTTGAAATGGCACACATTTTTCTATTTTTCCTCATGTTCTTGATTAGAATTTCTAAATGCCTGGCTTTTCTTAGATCAATTGGAAGTGGCTTGAAAAAGACCATGCTGGCCGATTTTCTAGCACTGTCTTGAGTTTCGCTATGGCAAATGGAATTAATTTCTATTCCACAATTAAAATGTCACAGTTCAGAAATTGATTAAAAAGGGAACACAGGCATGTCCCAAGGAATTCCTTGAGCCTAGTTTTCATGGTTTTTCTTTTTTCTTTTTTCCAAAATGAGATTTTTACATCTAACTATGAAATTAGGTCTCCTATTTATGAGAAAGTTTCTCATTCTGAAACTATTAGGGTGTCATACATTTATTGTGAACTATTAACTTACTTTTCAAAGGAATTCTGCAGTCCCAGAGTCTTGCACACTATAGAGATCTGATCTTCGTCTTCCTATCTCTGCGTGAAAGCATCAGTAATGACCCTAATGGCAGCTTCGGACTTAAAGTTTTCCCTGTAATCCACTCACCAGAAACTACTGGTGGCTTCTGGTTCTTCTCAGAGAATGCTAAGTCCCATAGGCCATCAAGCCCACTGATAAATCCACATATTCTTTTGTCCCTCTTACTTAAAGGGTTTTCTCTTCTGATTGTTCTGTCTGTGCTAACCTTAGCTTGTTGGGGTTAATGTAGAGCGTGAACTCAGCCATAACACCTGGCTTGCTAAAATGTAACACTGAGGCTGCTTGGGGCAAAGGAGGTTTTGGAGAAGGGCAATGAGGCCCTTGTAACCCCTCTGCCCTTGGAATGCCACAGGCAGTTGCCTTCCCGAAACTTTCTTAGTTCAAAGGGCCACCCTGTGATCTAAGAGATGTATGCATTGTCCCTTAGGCTGTGTGTAGTAGAACACAAAGATTAGCATATCTTATCTTTCCAGTAAGCAGATCCTCCTTGTTATGGTTAGACCCCTGGTCACACATCACATGCTTGAGAAACAGTGATAAGGATTTGGGAGTATCCTGAAGGATCAATAAAAGCCGGAGCAAAGAAGAGCAAAGGGTCTTAGTCTCTGAGCACTGGCCATTTTCCCTTCTCTTCCCTTTCACAGCAAAGTTTGGATTAATCTTTCATCCATCTGTACAGGGATTGCTGGCCATTCCTGGCAGTAACTCAACCACTTTGCTTGTTTATTTGTTTCTTTATTTATTTTGAAAGATTTCACTTATTTGACAGAGAGAGGGCCCAAGGGAGCAAGCAGAGGGACAGGGGGAAGCAGGCTCCCTGCTGAGCAGGAAGCCCAATGTGGGACTCCATCCCAGGACCCTGAGATCGTGACCTGAGCCGAAGGCAGCTGCTTAACCCACTGAGCCACTCAGGTGCCCTCAACCAGTATATTTAAAACATGCCAAGTCATCTTGAACACAGAGCAAGAATTACTTATATAATGTACTGAAATGACAAAATTTCTCTTTCATGTTAATATTTCAGGCAACATGCAGATTGACATTTTCACATGTGTCTCTGGCCTAGAAAACAACTTCTAGCTTAAACCTTAAAAAGAAATCTCATAACATTTTTTTAAGTTTTTTTTTTTTTTTTTTTCTCTAATTACTAACATAGAATGTATTATTTGTTTCAGGGGTATAGGTCTGTGATTCATCAGTCTTACACAATTCACAGCGCTCACCACAACACATACCCTCCTCAGTGTCTATCACCCAGCCACCTTCTCCCTCCCACCCCTTTCCACTCCAGCAACCCTCAGTTTGTTTCCTCAGATTAAGAATCCTATGGAAGGGGAGCCTGGGTGGCTCAGTGGGTTAAAGCCTCTGCCTTCGGCTCAGGTCATGATCTCAGGGTCCTGGGATCGAGCCCCGCATCAGGCTCTCTGCTCGTCGGGGAGCCTGCTTTCCCCCTCTCTCTCTCTGCCTGCCTCTCTGCCTGCCTCTCTGCCTACGTGTGATCTTTCTCTGTCAAAATAAATAGATAAAATATTAAAAAAAAAAGAATCCTATGGAAGATGTGGTATAGATATACAATAGAATATTATGCAGCCATCAAGAAAAAAAAGAAATCTTGCCATTTGCAACAACATGGATGGAACTAGAGGATATTACACTAAGCAAAATTAGTCAATCAGAGAAAGAATTATCATATGATCTCAGTGATATGTGGAATTTGAGAAACAAGCAGAGGATCATAGGGGAAGAGAGGAAAAAATGGAATAAGATGAAACCCAGAAAGGGAAAAATCGCATAACTTTTAATTATGTTTTGTACTACCATAAATGAACTTTCTTTGTATTTTGTGTTCTGGAGCTGATGGGTATATAATTATGGATTTGCTCAAGGGAACTTGTATTTTTTTCCCACACAGTTAAGTCACATGGCCAAAATGTCTTCATATACTCCACTCAACGTATGTTAGAACCTGGTGTATTTTAGCTGGAAAGTATAGTTATCTGGGAGCTTTGACATATTGTTGGAATCTATTTCATGACTTAATTCTGAGCCTTCAAAGTTGTTTTGTGGCCATGGTAAATGTATGCTATAGACTTGGCAGCATCTATTCCTGGGTCATGAGGACAGGCCATGAGCAGAAAGAGTAGAACCCTTTTCATTGACCAATCTAGAGATTTAATCACTTTCTGCCAAAGCTTGCTGAAGTATGGTGCTTGACCCCAGGGCACAGAACATAGAACATACAACACAGAACATAGAACTTGTACCCCAGTGTTGCATGGGTACTTTTTCTTAATAGTTATATATTTATGTTAGTGTGTATTATAGTGCAGCTAAATTTTAAACCCATGATTTCACATCTATTCTTACTTAAGGTGAGTAAATTTTATTTAAAGAAAATATGTGAAATAAAATATGTAAGACATATAATGTTATGTGAGGATACTGAAAATTCTGAAGTATTTTTATTTTGAGTGAGTACATTTTGTGAAATGGTGTTTAAGATATGGAGAACAGTGTTAGTAATAAAATATAAGAAGGGGGTTAGAGAAAACTGGGAATGTATGAACATTTATAATGACAGGCAGATGTTTGCTAATTGTTATCCCATTCAAACTTCTCAAAACCTATGAGGTAGGAATTGTAACCCACAATTTGCAGGTGACAAGACCTCAGCTAAGTGGCAGAGCAAGAATTCAAATACAGGTCTCCCTGCTTCCAGTGCCCATAAATTTTTCTCCTCAAGGAAAGAGAAAATAATACATGAGGCCAAAGAGGCATTTAGGCAGCTGCATTTCTGGGTCTGATCGAATGGGCTACTAATAAATTGTTCCTTGTTATTTTTCATTTTTAATGGATGCAAAGATTGATCAGTTGTACTTTGCTTTACAAGTGCCACAGTTAATACCTTTTCATTTGAGTAGAGCTTTTCAAGGTAAAGCTAAAGGCAGATTACTATATTACTATTATTTTAAAATTAATTTAGCTCATTGATTCATCAGATCAAATTATCTACAAAAAATAAAATAGATGTTTATGGATAACGTCTTTCTAACTTTGTTCTACTATTTGGAGTACATAGTTTTCTATGGAAAAACAGTATTGTTCTTTGAATTTAATTATGAGATTTGTAAACTTAATAAATACTAATAAACTTAAACTGCACAACTTAATAAAAACTAATCACAGGAAACTGGTAATAAGTAGAAATTCAGAGGATGAGGAAAAGTGGTATCAATGTAAAAGACAACTCTTTTAAGAAGGGCTAGTTCAAAGCTAATCTTCATTACCTCCCTCAGAACGGAGTCATATATTTCTAGCACAAATGAGTCTTGATTGTCAAGATATTCATTATAGGCAGTGTGTGTCAGGGAAAGTGAGCTGTTCTCTCTCAGGTCTCCAACACACACACTTCACACACCCTCACACTCCCACATGCACCATACACACACACACACACACACACACACACACACACAGCTCCGTGGGCCACACACAGCCCTCACAGCGCACAAAACACACACACCATTCCACACACACCCATACATTCTCATGCACACCACACACAAGCATGTGCGCGTGCTCACACACACAGAGTCATGCTTTAGAAACCTGGAAATGAGGGCAATAATGTTGCCTATTGAGATTTAAAAGACACCCCCACCCCCCCCTTAAAGGTTCAAAGTTGAGATCTACTACCTTGCCTTAAAGCCCTGTTTCCAAAATGCAAGAGCAAGATTCAGGAGGGGCACTTACCCAGAATACAGTCTGGAAGCTGCCTCAAATTCTGAAGAGCATTCTAGGGAGCACTCTAGGGCCTGAAATCTCTGTGAATCATGCCTCCCCTTTGAAAGGATGGTTCCCTCCATAGACTTGTCTAACTTGAGGGAGGCGGAGTCTGACTTACCCAGGCTGGGGAAGCTGTTGTTCGGGACCCACATTCGCCACCCCCCTGAAGGCCCTCTGTGTTCTCCCGCCAGGCACAAGGAGACACTGGTCTCTGGCGCAGCTTTGGGGTGAAGGGGCTTTTCTAAGCTGGCGGAGGCTAGTCCTGGGGTCGAGGGCAGAGCCCCCCTACCAGCATTATCTCTGCTTTCCTGGGCCATCTGTGGCAACTGGCCCTTGTGGATCTGGGAACATCCCAGCACTAAGTTAGCCCCAGGGACAAGATCTAGACCAGAAGCTGAATTGTGGCTTAGAGGCTTCCATGACCCAGGTTCACGCCTGCCTTGTCCTTCCTCCCTGCAGGGCTGCATGGACAGGGATGGATAGGAAAATGAGACAAGGGCTGAAGTTCTTGCTGGAGCTGCAGCAGCAGCAGGGGTGGGGCCCATTCCTTCCCTAATGCCTGAGAGAGAAAGAAGGTGGAGGATAGAGATGTGGCATTACAATAACAACCTGAGAAACTAAAATAAACTTCTAGACCTCTATAATAAAAAACAAATTTTAACATACTGGGCTAGAGGACAGATTGAATATCTTTCTATTCTCTATATAGAAGATGATATTGCAGAATTGAAGTTGTATGAAGGAGGGGTCAAAAATGTAGGGAGAATATTAAATGGTGAATTAGGCAGTTAGCTAATATTAATAAAAATAGACGTTTTTTGTAGATTCACTGTTTTTTTAAAAAAGATTTTATTTATTCATTTGACAGAGAGAGATCACAAGTAGGCAGAGAGGCAGGCAGAGAGAGAGAGGGAGAAGCAGGCTCCCTGCTGAGCAGAGAGCCCGATGCTGGATTTGATCCCAGGACCCTGGGACCATGACCTGAACTGAAGGCAGAGGCTTTAACCCACTGAGCCACCCAGGCGCCCTGTAGATTCACTGTTGATTTTGACATTTATCAGCTTCTTAAATCTGTGAATGTTTGTGATTTCTTTTGTCATTCTAACTAGATAATCACTTTTATACCTAATCTTATATCACCCACCCCCAGGGATCACCAAATTATATATAAACTACAGTACCAACCAAACCTGGATCTATTCATGGAATTATAGAAAAAGAATAATCACACAATCTTTGCCAGATTCCATCAAAGAGCTCTTTATCCAGGAAAGATGCTGCCTTGACCAGCTTATGTGAGTTTCCCTTTTGCTTCTCAGAAATACCATTTATGTCAAATGAAGTCTGTGTCTGCCCATCAGAATGAGATTCCATTAAATAACCAAATCATTTTCCATGTTCATCTGACCACTGCCTGATGATGTGGCCTTCCTGGTAGTTTTCTAAGATGAGAGAATCTGCTGGTCAGTTTAGTGGTGTGTGTCATTGGTTGACATTTGCTGTATATTAATTATGTATGTGGTTTATTTATCAGTTCACTGTGAGCTTTGTGAGTGTGTGTGTTCTTTTTTTTATTTTAAAGATTTTTATTTATTTTATTTATTATTTTAAAGATTTTTTTTATTTTAAAGATTTTATTATATATTTTATTTTATTTATTATGTATAAAGAGAGAGAGAGAGAGAGAGATCACAAGTAGCCAGAGAGAGGGGGGAAGCAGGCTCCCTGCCGAGCAGTGAGTCTGATGTGGGAATCGATCCCAGGACCCTGAGATCATGACATGAGCCGAAGGCAAAGGCTTAACCCACTGAGACACCCAGGGGCCCCTGAATATGTGTTCTTGATGGTAAGCTATCCTGGGCCGTGAAATCAAACTTCCAAGCTGGGAAGGCTGTTGCAAGGCTGAGCTTGAATGATGGTGTCTATACCTTATAAAGAAGAACGTATTTGCACTTATAAGAATATGCAGAATTCTTGCCATGCCAGTAAAAACTGTCCCTAAACACAGTTTCAATTTTCTTTGTGTAATGCACCCATTTTCCTCTAAATCCTTGTTTTATTAAAATGGAGAGCCCTTTTGTCAAAGTTATTTCATAACTCAGTTTGTAACTTTAAAATGAAAGTCAATTATTATTTTTGTCTTTTGTTCCTTTCCAGAACTTTGAAAGGTCCCATTCTTTATAGTTTTCATATGATGTGTAGGAACTATCCCATTGAAATATGTTGCTTTAACACATGTCACAGCCAAATGATATTTCCCCCCCTTAGATTAGGAAAATGTTTCAAGAAAATTCAGACGTAGTCTGAAAATGTACATGTTTCTTTTCAGAAATAGTACATAAATTTCTACAGTGGTTTTTAGTAAGTGACATGTGCTTGTTCTTCTTTTAAAGTTCATTTGTTGAGTTCAGTTGTTCTGGAGCCTAGAAAATAAAAGACACCTCCTGGATATTTTTTAATTGTAGCTACATCAGCATTAGAAGAGATTGAACTCATAGGGCCTTATGACCTAATGCAAATGTTACTCCATTTCACAGATGGAAACAAAAATTAGAGAAGAGTCACCCAGTATCTTGAGAATCATCTTCTCTGTCCAATTCCACTATGTACACAATTTTCTTCCCCACCTTCCACCTCTCATACCATCTATCTGAGTGGGCTCTTGTTAAGAACTAAACCACATTCCAAAATCAGAGAACTGGGACACCCACTTAAAACTTAAAAAAAAGCTGTTAGGAGGCAAGGATTACTCTTTTATTGTTCTCATTAGGTAATTCAGAGATAAGTCCTAAGAAAGGTTTGGGGTTCAGAATTCCAGAGGTTTGGCTGCATGGATTCTATCAAAGCGCCAAAGATGCCTAGTTTCTTAGAAAAGATTTTTTTAGATAATGATTTATTCTGTCATTTCTCTCTCCAAATTTTATTTCATGTCAGTTTATGAGAGATATTGATGATTGTTATTCTAGAGATGCTGACGTTTAACGTTTAAGCTCTTTAGTTTGCCGAACTAAATATAATTGCTACTTCACTTGGAATAACATTCTGAAAATCCTAGGCTTTGTCCAAATTTAATCACTTTCATAGATGCTGTGGTATGCTACCCAGATGCTTCCTTTATGACCCAAGTACTCATTGTCCCACATGCTGATGGCTCACATCTGAGTACCTCTCGACATTGCCCTCTGCTAAAGGGAGCTACTTCATTGGTTTCCAAACTCTCACCAGAGGTAGACCATGTCCACTGACTGGTGGAGGCAGGATCCTGGGACAGTGGGGGCTCACCTGTATTGCTTCATCCAGGACAACTCTGAAAGGCTGTTCCAAATTCATAGTACCATGTGGGATCTGGTAATTCATTTGTTGCACTGAAGTTCAACTTCTGCCCAATCCTGCTTCTTTCACTCCCTTAAAGGGAACTTATCCCCAGAGCATTTCCCAGTAAGATACTGCACACACATTTCTCTTCCTTAGTCTTTTCCTCAGGGACTCTCACCTAAAACAATCATATCTCCCACTATTTTTTACTTTGAAATCTGAGTTGCCAATTTAACTAATAGATTTGAGCTTCTGATTTTCCTTTACTTTTTTTTTTTAAAGATTATTTATTTATTTATTTGACAGACGAGATCACAAGTAGACAGAGAGGCAGGCAGAGAGACAGGAGGAAGCAGACTCCCTGCTGAGCAGAGAGCCTGATGCGGGGCTCAATCCCAGAACCCTGAGATCATGACCTGAGCCGAAGGCAGAAGCTTTAACCCACTGAGCCACCCAGGCACCCCTCCTTTAGTTTGTAGTAGGGGGACCAGAAAAGAATATGTACCATTTGCAGTCAGTAATCACACAAATTGCTAACCTGAAATCTACTTACATAATCCACCAGCCTAAAATATATACTTAAAGTTACAAATGCGTTCATGGCTATTAAAAATGCTACACGTGACCAACTTTCCTGATGGCCTGTCTAGTTTCTTTCATAGTCCATGTAGAAATTCTTTTGGCCTTAGGATACGAGGAGAAGTTTAACTCAAGAGACATTATATTTTAGTACTCCCACCCTCCAAAAACAGTAAGGGTGCCTTCTGTGAAAACATAGTGATGGCCTAGTTGGCGATAGCTTTGGGGGTTGTCCGATGTCCGGTATCTTTGTAAGGGGTTATATGATGAAAACACAATCTATGATTTTTCATAGATTGTGTTTGAATGAAGGAAGTCATGAGAAAGGTAACATTTCTATGGTTGTATAGATAAAAATCCAGATTGCTTCTGCTTCATAGGCTAAGAAAACATCTGCAGACAGAATATTCAGCTATCTCCATATCTTCATGACATAGGATAGCTCAGTTCCCAGCCAATTTCCTTTTTTTTTTTTTTTTTAAGATTTTTTTTATCTATTCACTTGACAGACAGAGTTCACAAGTAGGCAGAGAGGCAGGCAGAGAGAGAGGGGAAAGCAGGCTCCCCGCTGAGCAGAGAGCCTGATTCAGGGCTCCATCCCAGGACCCTGAGATCACCACCTGAGCTGAAGGCAGAGGCTTAACCCACTGAGTCACCCAGGTGCCCCCCCAGCCAATTTCTTGTTACCTCTCTTATGTCAGAGTAATATATGGCGCTCCCCAACACCGCTGAACACAATGTTGTTAATAAAAGTGAGAATGATGACATTTCTCTTTAGGTAAATTGCATGTATTGTCAAAACCTGCTATTGCTTTTTTTTAATTTGTGAAAATTGTAAGTTGTCCTTTGTATATGTGACAGTTGAGAAATATAGTAAGTCTGACCTTTTGATTTATGAGACTAGAGGCCAGGAATGAAGGCCTATGAAACCCAATTCTAAGGGCAAAATTCCTCTCCAATGCTTTTAGAGAAAAATGCAGAAGCTCATGTTTATTTCAACTTAAGGGCCAGTCATTTTACAAATTTTGACTAAAATCAGTTTTTCCTTATTTCAAAAGTATTTTTTAAGGAAGCAGTAGTAGATTTTTTTAGTTATGGCTTTGTTTTGTGAATTATTATAGTTATTTTATCAGTATATTTGGTAGAGTTTTGGTGGAATATTTAAAACCACAAGAAAAAGTTCAAATTATATAAAATATATTTAGTCTTACAAATAAGCTTAAAAACAATGTATATTGATGGGAGATGGAATTATAATTGGACCAAGAGCCTGCAAGGTCCTTTAAAAATTCAATTTTCTTTAGTTTTTGTATGACATGAGGGCATGTCTTATGATCCAAAGAAATGTCATGAAATTATTAAAATACTCAAGTCACTATTCTATCCAAAGCACTACATGTCAAAGTAATTGAAATCATACAGTGCTCCCCCCACCCCTTGTTTTCCTCACACGTGCACAAGATTATACACGTCCATGAAGTGTGGTGCACCTTAAGGACAAGGTGATCAGGATAGGTTCCCCTTTATCAAAAGTGTGGCAAGCCCTGAAAATGACGTGACATGAGATGAGCATTGTTCAGGAAATTTATTTTCTCACAGCCTTCACCCTCTCTTGGGCTGTTACTCTAACACTGCTCTGTGCCTCCCACCTTATCTTCAGTTCACTCATTGCAATGTGAGGATTGGCCCCGCGGGGTTCTTTGGGCTTTGGATCCTTCTGGACTACAGCAGCTCTCCTTGGACGGACAGCATAAGCATGCCTCCTTTGGGCTCTTCCCCAGGGAGTTAGCCTTTTCTTCCCTCTCCCTGCTCCACCCGCACACCCCTGCACACAATAGTTGTGTGAGGGCCTCCAGAGCAGCTTTAACTGAGTGAGGTCCAGCCTATCCCATTTTTGTTCCAAACTGAGGGAAATGAACCACAAAAATCACACCCCTTTCCCCATCCTGGCTGTACTTCTACCACCCTTTGTTTTTTCTTGATCTTTGATGGAGTTTAGTTGTCTAAATGCAGTTATAGTTCAAAGGAGATGTGTGTGTGTGTGTGTGTGTGTGTGTGTGTTTTGAAGGACCAATTACATAATTCAGCCATTAAAAAATTTTTTTTATTTATTTGACAGAGAGAGACACAGCAAGAGAGGGAACACAAGCAGGGGAAGTGGGAGAGGGAGAAGCCCACCTCCTGCAGAGCAGGGAGTCCGATGTGGGGGCTCGATCCCAAGACCCTGGGATCATGACCTGAGCAGAAGGCAGACGCTTAACAACTGGGCCACCCAGGTGCCCCTAAATTCAACCATTTCAAAGAGAGATGTCATCCTGCCAGTTCTTAGTTCTTACCCAACTTTGAGAATCCATTTAGGTCTTTTCAAACTATTTACAGATAGATAAACAAACTATTTACAAACTAGATAAACAGTAAAGGTTGGGCATGTTCTTGCTGTAAGGAAGAACTTGTAGAAATCTGTCCAAGTAGAGGAGTTTGCCCATCTTCAGAGGAATAAAATAAGGTTATGATCATCTTACCTTATGGGGCATCGTCCTATTATCTTCCTATCTTATGGGGCACACTGATTTTTTTTACACATATTTAATATATCAGAGGAAATTATATTTACTTTAAAAGAAGCATACCCACATGTCAATGGAAATAAGAATCCAGAGTCATAGATTTTGATCAAACAGATACTTTAGTCAAAGCTTTTTAACATTTTGAAAGTGGTCTTCAACCAAAATTTTACACAGAAGCAAAATATGGGTCTTCTCTGACGGTGGTGAAGGGTGGTCAGGGGGTCAGTGGAGGCCCAACTGCCCCTTCCAACAATGGCCGCCATCACCCCTTTAGAGTGTCAAGTGCTCTTCACATCATGATTTGAAAACTATGTATTAGTCCAACCTTTTCACTTTATAGAAGAGACTGAGGCATGGAGTTTTAAGTGACATTTCCAGAATATCCCAGGTAATTTGTGGCAGAGACATGGCTCTAATCCCATGTTTCTTACTCATAGATTAGGGCCTCTTTCATGAAGACAGAGACTCTTACATGTCTACCTATGGATCACAATATAAATATTCTATAATCTATGAATTTAATGGAGGAATAGTATTTTCAAACTGTCCCTTAATTTCCAAACAATTCCACAACTCAGTTTTTTGAACCATTTGAGTAAAGAGGCTGAGCCCATCAGATATTTGATCAAAACATATTCCATGAGTTTAAATAGAATCTCTTTTATTTAAATTAGTTCCGAATTAAATTATTCCATGGATGGCAAAGAAACTATAAATAGCTCAAAAGCATTTCTGCATTTATCCAAAGACCAAGTTGGCTGCTAGTTGGCAATTTTAAGCTGATAAAGAATAAAAGCCACCCTATTTTAAGCCCTTTATTCAGTTAGCTGTCTAAAATGTTTTTAAGGCTCAGGCAAGAAGGCTAGCTGGGTAAACAGAATATTCACAAATAAGTTCTGTAGGGTCCAGTGTAGAAACTGAAGAAGCTAGGGGTATGTTTGGCCTTACGACAACTGTGGAGTTTGAGTCAAAAATAAAAGTACTGCTAGTGATTCCCCATTGACTCAGGGAGTGGCTGCCCAGCCCTGGAAGTCATTTCTTTGTGTGCTGTTTTTAGAGGTTTTGAGCTCTATTCTAAAAAAGAAACATCAAATGCTTGTAGTAGGGCACTGAGTCTATGTTTAAAAATTTTTTTGAGAAGAATATAATTCCAACATTTTTCTTTTTCTTTAAAAAAATTTGATTTATTTATTGACAGAGAGTGAACGCAAGCAATGGGAACAGCAGGCAGAAGGAGAGGGAGAAGCAGGCTTCCTGCTGCGCAGGTAGCCTCTTGGGGAGCCTTCATGACCTGAGCTGGAGGCAGATGCTCAACAGACTGAGCCATTGAGGCACCCCTCTTTTTTACTTTTTTAAGATTTATTTATTTAGGGGCACTTGGGTGGCTCAGATGGTTGGGCATCTCAGGTTGCGTTCTCCAGGTCCTGGATCTAGTGCCGCACTGGGCTCCCAGCTCAGCGGGGAGTCTCCTTCTCCCTCTCCCTCTGCTTCTCCCCCTGCTTGTGCTCTCTCTGTCTCTTTCTCTCTCTTAAGTGAATAATAAAGTTTTTAAAAAAAATTTCTTTATTTGAGAGGGGGAGGAGCACAGGAAGAGGAAGAAGGAGAGATTCTCAAGCATAATCCCTAATGAGCAAGGAGCCCCATGTGGGGCTTGATTATGACCTGAGCTGAAATCAAGAGTTGGGTGCTCAACCGACAGAACCACTCAGGTGCCCCCTCCATCATCGCTCTCACTAGTCACTTCCATTTGGTCGTATACATGGATTTTCTTATTTGTGGTCAGAGAGCACACTGGCAGACTCCTCAAAGCAAAAGAGGATTTACTCAACTGGGGCTCCACATTGTTTATTCTCTAAGCAAAGGATCTAAGAAAAAAATCCCCAGAGTCTGCAGGCACATTCCCTTTATGATTTCACATGAAATCATTGTGTCTGCTTGGAGTCCCTGACTCAATTTAGTGGTATCAAGATGTAAACACATTGGACATCCTCCTTTGTATTTTACTCTGACAGCACACGTGTACAGAGGCAGGTGTGACTGAGGGAGTCATTGGCCCTCAAGGTCATTGCAGTGAGCCTATGATCAATCGACCATTGCACACTGCTGCCTTACAGCAGGTAGGAGTAGGGGAAGACGGCTGCTGGTAAAATTATAATTAAGGGCGAGGCATTGCATCATTGTAGACATAATAAAATGCTTCCTTTGTAGAAGGGTGTAGACATCAGAGGCAAAGTCCATGGGTACTGGAAAGTGGCAGGGCTGGCTCACCAATATAGGGACGTGGGAAGAATTCAAGGATTGTATATAGTGTCTCTTTCTTGTTCCTTTTCTCCCTAGATATCCAGCCTTTTGTAACTCCCTACTCCTTTTACTCACAGGATTCTCCCTTTACTATTCTACCTGTAGACATGGACCCTGTATAGTGAATATCCTCCTTGAGATCTTTAGGTGACTTTTGCTCTCCCTATATTCTGCTGGGAAGATGTTCAGTTCTTTTGGGTTAAAGTACTCAAATACAGTGGGTTAACAATAAGCAATATGGTGAGGGATAAGCTGAATGAATTTTACAGTTAAACAGGCCTGGGATCAATGATTCATCTTGTATTTTTGGTGTGTCTTTGGACAAATTCTTTGAATTATTTGAGTCTCATCTGTAAAGACTGGGTAATAATTTAAAACTCATAGGGTCATTTTGAACATTAGGTGAGGTATGTTATATAAAGAGCTGGTATTCAAAAATGTTGGTTTCCTTTTCTCTCCTTTTTAGTTTGCTACCAATGCTACCCCACACTTACAGATTATCAGTGGTACTAAATCTCCAAAGTATCTGATGGTAGATATTTTGAGCGTGCAAGACATCAAAAGTGTAATTTCCCAGGGAAAATTCTTTTCTGAGAAGTTCAAGTTGTATGTGTGTGTATTTGTATATTAAGGAACATGTGTAGGCACAGGAATTTAATCCTGTGTGTTGTGTTATCTTATTAGGCCTTCAGTTTTTCACCTTGAACTTTACCCCAGAAAGTTGACTCATTTATACTTTATGAAATGGCTCCTGCACCTTCTGGCTTTTGGTTAGGTTTGGCCGTTGGGTAACCCCTATAGAAAATCCAGTCATTCATTCTCCTTGGTATCTTTCGGAGAGATTGCATAGAGTGGCATTGTTGACTGAGGCCCTTACAGCTCTGATTCCCTCAACGCTTGCTGCTGGTTGTAAATTGGGATGCAAAGAGAGTGACCTCTCTGCTAGATGCCCAAGGGCTACTTGTGCTCACGTTGGAAGGTCACTCAGCCTTTCAATGAGGTGGACATCTCTGTGTGACTTTCTCCGTCCGGTTCCAATGATTGCACCTTCCTCCTTGTCCTTATGGAGCTAGGGATGTGTTAGCTCATTGTAACCAGCTCAGCATTCTTGCACTACTCCCTGTGATTGTCCTACACCCACACCTCTGTAAATAGTCCCTTTGTAAATAAATCCTTCTCAAATTATCCTACACCATCTGTTTCCTGATTTGTACACCAGTGAACACTGGAGAATTGGAGAAGAGGAGTAATTCCTGTAATCTAAGTTAACAAGGTTTGTAGATCAGAGGTCCAAAATTTATAGTGTGTTCTTTGTGACATGTTTTAACCTGAAGTGTCTCTGAATAATGATCATTATTGTTTAAACCTCTTCTGTGATCTTTCTTAATGATTAATTAATGTCACTTGGGAAACAGAATCCAAAACCAGAAGAGAGAAATAAGGAAGACTACAGATGTGTGGAGTATACTTTCATGTAGACATTCAAAGAAATTTATCAAAATAAATTTTAATTTTCCTTTACAGTTATCCTCTTAATTTTGATGAGTTTCCCTTCAATCTTTTTGAACCTGGGTTATAGAACCCCCCCAAACCCCTTACACTGGATATTGAGGAAAGCCCCACTTCAGACTACTATTGAAAATTAAACAAATTATTAAGACCCATTTGCTAATTCTATGAATCCTCTCTTCTGGTTGCATCTTATTTCTTTAGATTTAGTTTTGGAGAGATTTGGAGTGGCAACATTAGCTAGGAGAAGAAACATCATGAGTGTTCAAGGGACTGGGATGAAGACGGCATTGATGTAAGGCCACATCTGACCCAGACATGGGGCTGGTTGGTGGGGCCCGGGGTGGAGTCTCTCATCACACTCAAACTTAAAAACCCAGACTCCAGACAGAATTTATTTTTTATATGAAAATAGAATCCAAGAAAGAAAAGTGTATTGGGGCAAAGAAGAATTTTTTTTTTTAACTCTCCGAGTACTTTTTCCTTTATCAAAAGACTGATGGTTATAGCAAGGCAATCTTGAAAATACCAATTTATGTTTTTCTCAGGACTTGAAAACCTTATTTTAATTTGAACTTTAAGTAATTTTTTTTTTACTTTACAGTATTCACTTGGCAGCAAATGTTTTGGGAGATGGATTGTATTTCCCTGGAAATCTTTTCATCTGTTAATACAATAATAAATTTAAATCAGTGCATATTTCACAGAGAACTAGTGATATTGTAGATTTTTGCCTTTTGTTTGGCAGTGCATCAACCCTGAGCATAAGAAGTCTATTGATGAATGTACAGGCTTTTCTACTCAGTACACCTTTTGTTAGCAGAGCAGAAAATTCTGCAGTTACAGCACATGTGAACACAGAAGGGTAGGATTAGCAATCTTACTATATGAGAAGTAATACAAAATAATCCAAACAGAAACGATTAGTTTCTCTGTGACTCTTCAGAGATGTTCCTTTCATAAGACAGCATAATATTTGTTAAAACGGGTTGGTCTCAGTGGCTGTTTCTTTTACTAAGTATTTATTTCCCACAACTATTTGCTTACCTTTCCACCAAAAACTAAACGAACAAAAACACTTCATTTTACATGTAGTGGGGAAGAACAAGTTACTTCCCTTAGTAGTTGCTTTTTAAAAAAAAAATCAATCTTCTTCTATGTAGACTTATCTGTGGTTGGGACATACTATATGAGAATACTTACAAATCCTTTAACAAGGTCTTTAATAAGAACCTCCAAAATTTGAGATGAACATTTTGTGGTACACATTTGGTTGCAATAGAGGGTCTTAATCTGAGTTTTACTGAAACCAAAATGATTTTTTAAAAATAATGATAATGGTAGAAGTAGTACGTTTTTTGGATAGTAGTTCTTGTATTGATAAATGTTAACTACGGGGTTCTTCAGGGGTCAGTATTGGCATGACTCAGTCATTCAGTTACCTAACATACAAAACATGCCGTGAAAATCCAGTATGTAGGATGGTGAGGGATAGGACAATGTATCAGATATTGTGTGCTATGTGAGAGGGTCGAAAACAAGATAGGACAGAAACATTTATGAGTTAATCCTCTTGGAAATCACCATAGCTCACAACTAAATAATATAGGAATGGAATTGTCAAGAAATGAAGAGACTGGTAAAAGATACAAGCATAAAGATCGGTATGGTACCTTTTGACATAACATACCACAACAGTTAATTGTCCTAATGTTTGAAAAACCCACTATTACTGTTATTTCTGAAAATTTTTATATTTAAATAGATATGTCAAACCACTTAAAAAAGGTATATCTATATGGTAAAAGGGTATCCCATGCAAATAAATTCTCCTGCTGCCCTAACCCTGGTATTCTGGTTTACTTTCTGAAAGAATAACATTGGTATTGTTTTGTTTTTCCTTATGATAAACATGTTGATTTAATTAGGATACCTTCCTCTGAGACTTTCTTGCTGCTATACTTAGCAGAGGTCTAGTATTAGGAAGCTTTCCAGTAATTGCTTGATAATTCTAGAAACCCCAACAAGGCAAAGTCAGATACTTGGCACCAAAAGTCTCTAGAAGGGGTCCTTCCAATAGTTCCACTCTTAAAAAATGGCCCTGGGAAAAGCACTGATGATCTTTTTCTCTCTGGATGCGGACCTGGACTTTGAATTTGGATTTGGGACCAGAATTATCCCATCACCTAAATTTTTATTTTTTAAAAGTTTTTTTTGTGTGTGTGTCTGTGTGTATTTGAGAGAGAGAGAGAGAGAGAGAGAGATAGCGAGCACAGAGAGAGAATGAAAGAGAGTACACACGAATGGTGGGGGTGAGAGGAAAAAGAGAGAAGAAGACTCCCCATGGAGCTGGGACCCTCCAGCCTAGGACCTTGGGATAATGACCTGAGCTGGAGGCAGATGTTTAACTGACTGAACCACCCAGGCATCCCTCTCCCCACCGCCCCAATTCATCACCTGAAGTTTGATCTCAAGTATTTACCATGGTTTGCTTGTATAGGGCCAAATGTAGCTTAACTTTTTAGGCACACATAGTTGCAGGATGGGTATAACCGTGGGGTGTTACTTTTTTTGTGCTGTTATTTCCCAGATAGATATAAATAGTAGCACGTGCAAGTGTTGAATAGTGCCGTACTGCAGAATGGGCTCTTCCAGGTTCATCACTTTTTAACCAGTGGGAAGTTTTGGTCAGTGCCCTCCAGTTAGCTGCTGGCATGCTGGCATGATCTTTTAGTTTGAACTTTGAGCTGACAGAAACTGGCAGTAAAGATTAGATCTGTTTCCTGCTCATAAACACCCTTAACTCACCTTAGATGGAAGCAGATCAATGGTCAGAAATTGCCCCATGTGGCAAGCCTGAGTTGTCAGTAACTGTGTCTGAGTTATGAGTCCTGCAGTAAGGAAGCAATTAAGATAGTTTTTGGTCAACTATTACATGTGTATGATTTCATTTTCCAATGATTAAATTATTTATCTTGAAATAGTTATCGTGATTAAACATACACACACCCTTGGTAAAAACACTCAACTTGTACAAATGTGTGAAATGAAAAGAACGTCTCCCACACATCCTACACTACTACCTTCCAACTCCATCCCTGCTGAAGAAGCAAGCACTGTTACTGGTTTCTGACTCATTTTCACAGAATTTTCCATATATGTAAAATACGTAAGTGACATAGTTGTAAAAATATGTGAAATTAATTTTACATAAACAGAAATATATTATACACTATACGTATATATATGTGTATATATAATGTTTATATAAATATATGATATATATTACAGAGTGCTGTTTTTACTGAACATTTATTTTGGAAACTTTTTTCCATATCACTCTTGGATCTATTTCACTATACTTAACAGTGGTCTAATATACATTTATTTACTTAATCAGGTTTGTATCAATGGACATCCACATTTTATCTAATATTGGCTTTCTTTCTTTCTTTTTTTTTTTTTAAGATTCTATTCATTTATTTGACAGAGGAAAACACAGTGAGAGAGGGAACACAAGCAGGGGGAGTGGGAGAGGGAGAAGCAGGCTTCCCACTGAGCAGGGAGCTGGATGTGGGGCTTCATCTCAGGACCCTGGGATTATGACCTGAGCTGAGGACAGATGCCCAATGACTGAGCTGCCCAGACACCCCTTTGGTTTAGTTTCTTTTTTTTTCTTTTCTTTTTTTTTTAATATTTATTTGACAGAGAGAGAGAGAGAGAGAGATCACAAGTAGGCAGAGAGGCAGGCAGAGAGAGAGGGGGAAGCAGGCTCCCCGCTGAGCAGAGAGCCCGATGCAGGGCTCCATCCCAGGACCCTGAGATCATGACCTGAGCTGAAGGCGGAGGCTTAACCCACTGAGCCACCCAGGTGCCCTGTTGGTTTAGTTTCTTGAATGAATACCCTCTACCTCCATTTTTTGCCTACATAAATGTGTTTCCCTGCAGAGTTGTTGAATGAAATATTTGCCATTAGAACTTTTTAAAAAATATTTTTTTATTTGAGAGAGAGTGAGTGCATGAGCACACAAGTGAGTGGAGGGGCAGAGAGAGAAGCAGACTCCTGCTAAGCAGGGAGCCCTACGTGGGGCTTGATCCTGGGACCCTGGGATCATGAGCTGAAAGCAGATGCTTAACCAACAGAGCCATGCAGGTGTCCCTGCCTTTAGAATTTTGATAGATAGATAATGTAGATATTGCCAAATTACCCTCCGAAGAGACTGCACTATTTTCACTGAAATCAGCAATGGTCATAGTTCCTATTTTTCCATGCTTTGCCAACACTATATCAATATTTCTCATCTTTGCCTATTAAAAAGTAAAAAAAAATACTTCATTTCTGTTTCACAGTCCTATCTATATGATCTCTCTTTTTTCTGTCTTGAGTCAGTGTTGCTATTTGCTTGTTTTTCTAGTGGTTTGTTTGACAATTGCATATCAAGGCAATTAAAATGTATTTACATGTGTTGTAAATAAACTCTTCCAGGGTTTTATTCATCTTTTGACTTTGTTAATTAAATTTCTAGCTATGTGGAGACTGGTAATGTTTATGAAAGCAAATTTATTAATTATTTCTTTTATAGGGTTCTGTATTTTATGTCATTTTAGAATGGCCTTGGGGTGCCTGGGTGGCCAAGTTGGTTAAACATATGACTCTTGTTTCTAGAAGCTCAGGTCATGATCTCAGGGTCAGGAGATCGAGTCCTGTGTTGGTCTCTGCTCTTAGCGCAGAGCCTGGTTGAGATTCTCTCTCTCTCTCTCTCCCTCTGTTCCTCCCCCTTGTTGTGCTCCTTATTTCTCTAAAATAAATAAATAAAGCTTAAGGAAAAAAAAGGACCTTTCCATTCCAAGTTTTTTGTTTGTTTGTTTTCCTAAGTGCCCATTGTTTTCCTAGCTTAGTTCTAGTTTCATATTTTATTTTGAAATATTTCATATATTTGAAGTGTATTTTTATATAAAGGATCTCAGTTTTCCTCCTAAAATGACCGGTATCAGTATTGATGTAACCAGCCTTCCCACCTAATTTGTAAAGCCAGCTCTATCACATACTGAACGATCACATACATTTGACTTCAGTCTGGGATTTTGCCCTCATGTTTGTTCCCGAAGCACTGTCATGTTTTAAAGTATATGTTTTAGCTACATGAAGGGCTAGCTCTCCATGACCACTTTTTCATGTTTATTATAGCTATCCTAGCATTCTTACACTTCGACACCTTTATTTTCCATTTTCCCCATAGAATTCTTATCAAGTTTCAAAGTATACAATTCATTTGTACTTTTGTTGGTGATCACATTGAATTTATGAATTAATTCAGGAGGATCTCCTGTCTTTGCCATATTGTGTATTTATATATAAGAACAAGATATATTTCTATTTATGTATTCCTTACTAGAATTTTCAAGTTTTCTTTACCTAGGTCTTATTTCAGAATATGTTTGTCTGTTTATTTTTATTATTTTATAGCTGTGATGCTTTTGTGAATGGTAATATTTCTTTTTTCGCATTATATATATGTATTTGTTTAATATAGGAAAGTTGTCAATTTTGGGGAACTATTTTTTTTAAGTATCCACATTAATAAGTCTTCTTATGGCTTTTGATAATTTTTCAGTTGATTATTTTGTGTTTTTCAGGTAAACAGAGTTGTCCCAGTGAAGATACACACATATATATGTATACGTGTAGGTATATATTTATATATGTAAATTATATAAATTATGTATATATGAATATATGTGTAGATATTCCCTATTTATGTATATGGCACTTTTAATTTTGAACAGATAATATACCTATATGGTTCAAAAAATTCTCAAGTACAGAAGAGACACAAAAGAAAATACTAAAAACCTCCCTCCCATACCTATCTCTGGACCCCAAAGTCCCCTCATGAGTTAACATATGTTATTACTTCTTATTAATCCTTTCAGAATTATTCCACATATATACTGGTGAATACAAAATACCCTTGCTTTCTGCACAAATGATGTTGTGCTGTACACACTGCTCTACACTTTATTTGGGTGAGGAAAGAAAGGCTCTAAGCCCAGATGTTTATGATTTCCTTCTTGGTAAAGAGATCTGTTTTCTTCAGTTCTTACTCACAGTCTACCATCTGTCTTGGAGGTCAGACATAAAACCCTGGGAGGTGGAACTGGAAGACAAACCAGAGAGACAGAGGCCACAGAGCACTTGACTCCATCCTTCTGAACTACCCTGGCTGTTGGGCTAACCTGGTCTGCCTATTCACCCTCTTCCCATTAGATTTTTTCCACAGAACTCCTCACTTCCCTGTGGAGCCAAAGCAGTGCTCTATCAACCATGCCCAGACAAATCTGGATCTAGTTGTCGGCTCAGGCACATCAGTGTGCCAACCAGCAAAACAAGATGATCAATAGTGGAATATGAATGACCGCACTAGAACATTCTGGGAGTGGTCACTAACTCAGCCCCAAGTCTCTGCAGGATGTGACCACAGAGATTCAAAAGAATACCGTACTACCCTAAATCACAAGACCCCCCCCCCCGCCATCTTGTAGCATCATTAGTTTTCTTTTACTTCCCCTCTGACAATATTCTTGGCAACTGATTGAGGAATAAATTTGGCTTTAATTTTTTCCCATAACAAAAGAGTTTAGTTTTGCTTGGTGTCGAATAGTAGAATATTTCATATATAATGGAGTAACAAAGTTTTAGTTACACCAGATAAATAGTGGAATTGAATCCCATGAGTGCAACATTGTATGATTGAGAATACAGTATCAGAATGGAAGCTTTGGAGGGAGAACATGATGGTGTGATTTTTTTCTGCATTTTCTTTAAATGCATGTCTTTAAAAAAAAACAGCTTTATGGAGATATAATTCATATGCATGTCATTTACAATTTAACATGTACAACCCAAAGGTTTTTAGTGTATTTACATAATAGTGCAACTATTCACCAAATCAAATTTTAGGACATTTTTATCATCCTCCCAAAAAAGCTTATATACTTTGGCAGTCACTTTCTATCAGTGCCCCTCATTTCCCCTCTCTCCTACTGTGGCTCACTCCTAGACAACCGCTGATCTATCTTTATAGTTCTGCCAGTTCTGGACATTTCATATACATGGAATCATACAATATATGGCCTTTTTTTCTTTAAGATTTTATTTATTTATTTTGAGAGCCAGAGTTTACGCCAGCAGGGAGAAGGGCAGAGGGAGACGGAGAGAATCTCAAGCAGACTCCATGTCCAGTGCCCATGGCCCTTTGTGACTGGTTTCTTTTGTTTGTATAATCTTTTAGAGGTTGAGCCATGTGGTAGCAAATATGAATGCTCCATTCCTTTTTGTTGACAAATATTTCATTTCTGGATATGAATGTGTCATATTTTATTTATTCATTTACCAGTTTTTGTACATATGGGTTGTTTCAACTTTTTGGCTATTATGAAAAATGTGATGAGCATATGTTTTCAATTTTCTTTAATTTATTATCTAGGACTTGAATCACTGGGTTATTCTAGGGTCAGTTGAGGAACTGCTGTGCTGTTTTCCAAAGTGAGCATACAATTTTACATTCTCACTAGCTATGTATGGGAATTCCAATTTCTCTGTAGCCTCATGAAAAGTTTATTGTCTGTCTTTTTTTACTATAACCATCTTAGTGGTTGTGAAATGGCATCTCATTGTGGTTTTGATTTGCTTTTTCCTAGTGACGAGTGATTTTGAACATCTTTTCATGTTCTTAGCCATTTGTATATATTTTGGGGAGAAATGCCTATTAAAATTAACCCCTATTTTTAATTAAGGTATTTGTCTTTTTGTATTATTAAGTTGTAAGGGTTCTTTATATTTTCTGGATCCTAGACCCTTATCAGATTGATTTATAAATATTTTCTCCTATTCTGTGTTTTCTTTCTTCATGATAGGCGGCAAAAAATTTTCAAGTTTGATGAAGTCAAAATTGTCTATTTTGCCTTTTGTCACTTGTGCTTTTGATGCTATTTATAATTTTAGTTCTTAAGTTAAACCATGATCTAGTTTGAGGTAATATTTCTGAATGTGCAGTGGCGTGGTGCGAGGTAGGTATTTAATTTCTTTCTTTTGCATGTGGGTGTCTGTTGTAATTTTAACATAGGTAAATGGTACTTAGCATGGAAGCGACTGCCTTATTTGAGATCACCAGAGGTCTTTAATTCTCTAAGTAAGAACTATTGTCATAGGATGACATAGGATTGACATTATGATGGGTCAGTAAAAGATCAACAGGGAAAACACTTAGGCTTTATGTGCCATTTTATATCCTGTGTCAAAATCATTTATTTAAAAAAAAGTTCTTAGGACAGGTTGCGGCTTGCTTATTTTGCAAAGTTATAGAAACTCTAATGCCCTAAGGACTTAGAACACAGCAGGAATAGAAACCTTTTCTTTCTAAGTCACTTCTTTGTTAGGATGCTAGGAAAAACTCATTTGGCTATTCTTGTAGCAAGCCCAGAATTCAGAAAGTTTTAGCTCCTCGGATGGCAAGAAGAAAACTTCACAGCAAGCAAGAATAAAAGTGAAAGTAAGTGTTATTTTGACTGCTTTGGAAAGGTGTGCTTATTTAGTAGTTCTTATCTTTGTTTTGCTCCGGGGCTTATGATGCTTATGATGCAAGCACTTAAGTTCAAATCAAAGGAATTAAGCCTTTTGCCATGGAGATTTAAAAGGGTCCAACTTTGTGCTCCTAGAAAGGACAATGAATCTTCTTAAAGGAAATGCATCTATTAAGAGAATTTTAATGTTTTTTCCTTTCAGTTAAGAGCAGCATCAGAACTGGGAATTGAAGGTGCCAAATTTTGAAGAAAGAGGCTAATGACATTTGGAGGTACAAAATTATTGAAAAAAAAAAAAAGCATATTAAGTGAAGTTTAGTATATAAAAGGTAAAAGTGGTCAGTACAAATTATCGATGCCCAGGCCATTTAAAATAACTTCTATAGGTAATATTTGGTGGACCAATTCCACATGAATGACTTCATGTTTGAATATATCAAATTTACCCTCAGAGTCAATAGAATTCATTGAGTGTTATATAAATCAGTCAAGTCCAATCGTCTGTGTGGATTCTGGATGACTGTCTGGGGAGCTCAAAGATACTGGACCAACAACGGCAATCTATCATCAATCAGTTCGGCCTTCGGCTGCCTCACATTCGGTCTTGAATAGACATTCTCTCATTGTCTCTGTTATTGACAGCAACTAACCGGGAAAGTTTTAGTCCACTACTTCCAACGAGCTTGGGTAAACATATACATCTCTCCCTCACCTGTCCATCATCTATGTGTGTGTGTGTGTGTGTGTGTGTGTGTAGTTAGCCATGAAGTTTCCATCCTGCTTTTATATCCACTATAACTACTGAAAGTGATTTTGCTCTAATTTATTTCCCCCTGGCTGTCGGAGGGGCGGGGTGCGGTGGAGCTGGTGATTATCCTCAAAACACTAGGGGAGGAGATGCAATTACGCCAGTCAGCGTGGACTTGGGTAAACTGGCGCTACTTTCTTGCAGTGGGCGTTACTCTGAGGTAGTAAGTCCTTTCGCGAGATGTTGACTTGTTCACTCAAGAGAAACAAAATCAGGGAAGTCCAGGAGTGGAATTAAATGTGATGAATCAGCACCACTTATGAGAAGTAGTGAAGCAAAAAGCCAAAAAATAATTTAGCAAAATGGCTTTTGAAATTATTAAAATTAACTATAGCCTCTGGCAAAAGTTTCACCCTAAGCCAAGGCGCCTCTCATCTCCCCTCAGCTTGCCAAGTATTTTAGTCTTGAGCACCCCATCTTGCCCTACCTTCCCTTCCCTAGTAATGCCCCATGTCCCCCAGCTTGGCTGCCTGATGTTCCTGGAGGCATCCTGGAACCCCCTTCTACTCCAGCACCCCACATTGGTCTCTAACAACCCAAGGTTTATTTCAACATTGCTCTGTGGGCTGACTTATTTTAGAATGCTTGCTTTCCTGTCACTCATACTCTGAATTTCTCTGCCATGACCTGAACCTGGGAAAGGCCAGTGGGAGCCGGGAAGAGGGGAGGTGGTGCCATGACAAGTCCTTGGAAGAATTACTTTAGGACAGGTAGGTTCTTGTCCTCCGTGAAGCCAACCCCTTTTCACCAATGAGGGCTGAAAAAGGCCAGCTCTACTTAGTGTTAAATAACACACCCTGTTCTAAAAGGCTTCCTAAGAAATTGAGTATACATCTTTTGAACAAAATGGCTGTGAAACTTTTGCTTTCATACAAATGAGTCTTTATAAGGGATTGTGTTAAGGTGCACATAAGCACAACACCCCTGCTGTTCTGGCTGAGTGTTCATGTCAAATAATAACTGTGCTGTCCCTTATCCCACGTTACTTTCTGATTCCAGGTGACTTTGCAATAAGAGTTTCCTCTGACAACATTTGGTAATTATATTAGTGATTAATGTCTCAAAGGATCGGATTTATATTACCATAAGAGGGGTTGGCTCAATACCTTTTAAGGGATAGTGGTGTTTTCAGGTTCATGCAGACCAGTGAAACCCAACAGTTATCCCAGTATAGAATTGGAAAGAAGCTGATGAATCTAGGTTCCTTATTTTCCAAATGAGAAAAATAACCTTCAAGGCTTGACCAAGTAACAGAGTAGAGCAGGCATCAAAACTTAGCCCTCGGGGCACCTGGGTGGCTCAGTGGGTTAAGCCTCTGTCCTTGGCTCAGGTCATAATCCAAGGGTCCTGGGATTGAGCCCGGCATTGGGCTCTCTGCTCTGCGGGGAGCCTGCTTCCCTCTCTCTCTCTGCCTACTTGTGATCTCTGTCTGTCAAATAAATAAATAAAATCTTTAAACAATAACAACAACAATAACTTAGCCTTTCTGGTTTGAAGCTCAAATACTGGTAATGGAATGGTAGGATTTTGACTCTCCCTGGTTCATCTGTGGACCCCCAGTGCTAGCCATGCATCCACATGGTCTTAGAGAACCCTGTTTCTCTTCTCTGAGCTGAGGAGAAGGTACATGGGGATTGAGAGGGCTTTAAAAGTTCTATAGTAAATGAGAATTGTGATTTTTCCCCAGGAAGATTTGGGGAACCAAGAGTAGCCACATAGGAGAACAGGAGTGGTTAGTGCAAAGGAATCTAGAATTTATAGGATCAAAAAATAAATAGGGAGCTTGGGTGGCTCAGTCAGTTAAGCAGTCTGCCTTCAGCTCAGGTCATGATCTCAGGGTCCTGGGATCAAGCCCTGCATCGGGCTCTCTGCTTGGCGGGGAGTCTGCTTCTCTGTCTCCCTCTGTTCACCCCCCCTCTTCCACTGCCCCAGCTCATGCTCCCTCTCTGTCACTCAAATAAATAAATAAAATCTTTAAAAAATTTTTTGACAGAATGAAGATGAATGAAGACCTGAGATGAATGAAGACCTGAGATGAAGTCAGATACCTAATGACTGAGCCACCCAGCACCCCTTCAAAAATTAAAAAAAATATATATTGTGTAAGGAAAAACCTGGGACACAATCGATTTCCTGAGTTTTTTGGTAGTTGTTGTTGTTTGTTCTGATTTGTTTTAAGGCTAATTCTGGTCTCATCTACTATTTTAGTATCTCCCTAAGTAATTAGCCTTCTGTCATAAGGCTGATTCTGATCCCCTCATGAGTTTAGTATCTTTCTTAGAAATTTGGGATTACTTTCATTGTGGAAACATTCTCTTAAAAATTAAGTAAGCAAATTTAATGTGTTATTAATTTTGGAAAATAGCACTTATTGGTCTCTAATAATTAAAAATGTATTTATGTATAATTACATATGTAGTATATCAATATAGGCTTGTTCAGTCATTGCAGATAAAGCAAAGTCCCTGGTGACCACATCCATAATCACTTCTCAGAAATGACAACTTACCAGTTTGGTGGGGATTCTTTCATAATTATTTGTATGTGTATAATTACATAGATGCACATCACTGCAAAACACATGAGTTGGTTTGCTCTTTTTTTTTTTTTTTAAGATTTCCTTATTTATTTGAGAGAAAGAAAGAGGGAGAGCAAGTGAGAGTGCTTGCAGGGTAGGGACTGAGGGAGAGGGAGAGAATCTTAAGCAGACAGGCCATGGAGCTGGGAGCCCGAGGCAGAGCTCAATCCCACAACCCTTGGATCATGACCTGAGCCAAAACCAAGAGTCAGATGTTTAACCAAATGAGCCATCCAAGCACCCCGTGTGCTCTTCTTTTAAAATGAAGATTATAGCATAGTGTACATAATTTTTTGCTACTTGATTTCCCTTTTTTTCCCCTCAACCATATGTCTTGGAGATTTCTCTACGTTAGTAATATAGTAGATGAGCGTGGTTTACTTAACGGCTCCTCTATTTATGGACATTTAGGTTATTTCTGACTCTTAAAAAAATCGAAGTGTAATTGGCATACGATATCCTCATAGTTTCAGGTGTACCTCATAGTGATTTGGTATTTTTACATAATACGAAATGGTTCCCCATAAGTCACCATCTGTTATCATGTGAAGTTTTACAATATTATGGACCATACTATATTCCTTACGCCGTACATTATGTCCCTGTGATTTACTTATTTCATAACTGGAATTTTGTACCTCTTAATCTCCTTCACCTGTTACACCTGACTCCCAACCCCTTCTCTCTCTGTTCACCAATAATTTCTTGCATTTATGAGTCTGTTTCTGTTTTGTTTTGCTTGTTTTGTTTTTTGAGATTCCACATATATGGTACTTGTCTTTCTCTGTCTGAATTATGTCACTTGGCCTAATACCCTCTAGGTCCAACCATGTTGTAGCAGATGGCAAGATTTCCTTCTTTTTATGGCTTAGTAATAGTCCAGTGTGTGTGTGTCCTTTTCTTTATCCATTCATGTATCAGTGGACTCTTAGTTTACTTCCATATCTCTGCTATTGTAAATAATGAAGCATCAAAGAACTTACTGCTGGTGTTTTCTTTTAGAAGTTTTATGGTTACAAGTCTTACATTCCCGTCTATACTCTATTTTAAATGTATTTTGTATATGGTGCAAGATAGTGGTCCAGTTTCGTTGTTGTATGTGGCTGTCCAGTTTTCCCAGCACCGTTTATTCAAGAGGCCGTCTTTTCCTCATTGTGTATTCTTGCCTCCTTTGTTGCAGAGTAATTGACCCCATATGTGTGGATTTATTTCTGGGCTTTCTTCTAGTCCGTCGATCTATGTGTCTGTATCATACTGTTTTGCTTACTATAGCTTTGTAGTATAGATTATTTCCAATTCTTTTTTTTTTTTTAAGATTTTATTTATTTATTTGACTGAGAGAGATCACAAGTAGGCAGAGAGGCAGGCAGATAGAGAGAGAGAGAGGGAAGCAGGCTCCCTGCCCAGCAGAGAGCCTGATGTGGGACTCGATCCCAGGACCCTGGGATCATGACCTGAGCCGAAGGTATTGGCTTAACCCACTGAGCCACCCAGGCACCCAGATTATTTCCACCCAGGCATCCTAGATTACTTATTTATTTTTTTTAATTTAATTTTTTTTAAAATTTATTTATTTGACAGAGATAGTGAAAGAGGGAATACAAACAGAGGGAGTGGCAGGCGGAGAAGCAGGCTTCCCGCAGAGCAGGGAGCCCGATGCGGGGCTCAAACCCAGGACCTGGGATCATGACCTGAGCTGAAGGTAGGCGCTTAACAACTGAGCCACCCAGGTGCCCCCCAGATTATTTCTAAATGATTAAAATGATGTTGTAGTTTACATCCCATATAGTCCTTTCTTCTTCTTTTTAAAAAATAATTTTACTTATTTTGTAAATTTTAATTCCAGTGTAGTTAACATAGTGTTTTATTAGTTTCTGGTGTACCACGTTTCAGTGATTCAACAATGCTATAGGTTACCCAGTGCTCACCAAGATGAGTGTGCTCTGAATCCCCTTCACCTATTTCCAGCCCTTTTTTTTCTTGTGTTCCTGTGTTAGTATGAGTGTGTACAGAGTTGGCAAGTCATGCAGTGAGCACAAGTTCTTATTTTAACAGATCCTGTAGCCCCCCCTCCTAGGTGCCTGCATCATAGAGAATGAAAGTGAGAGTGCCTCATTCCCTTCACTCTTAGATATTCTTAGTATTTTATTTTATTTTTATTTCTTAAATTTTTTTAAAAAAGATTTTATTTATTTGACCGAGAGAGACAGTGAGAGAGGGAACACAAGCAAAGGGGAGTGTGAGAGGAAGAAGCAGGCTTCCCACTGAGCAGGGAGCTGGATGCGGGGCTTGATCCCAGGACCCCAGGATCTTGCCCTGAGTGGGAGTCAGACTCTTAATCGACTGAGCCACTCAGGTGCCCCTTTTCTTAGTATCTTAAAAATTTGTGAGTGGTGACAAATTTTTGTTTCTCATGATATTAAGTAAATTTTTTTTGCTATCCCACTGTTATCTATAATGTTCACTGCAAGTTTTTAATTGAATAGGATGTTCCTTATTATTCCTGGTTTGCTAAGAGCTTTTCTTGTTTTGTATGAAAGGACATTGAAGCATACTGGATTTTTTTGCTCCATCAACTTCTATGATAAAAAGAATTTATTCTTTACATTTTTAATGTAGATATTATGGTAACACGGTTTCTCATATTAAATATTTTTCTATTCTTTGAATAGACTATAGTTATGCTATATTAATTTGTTTGTATGTTGCTATATTCCATTTGCTAATATTGTTTTCAGGATTTTTGAATCTATGTTCATAATATTCTTCTTTTATGCAGTCCTTGCCTGATTTTGATTCCAGTGTTTGGAGAGCCATAACAAATGAAGTTTTGGGTAGCTTTTTCTGTTTTTCTATAATTGGAACAATTATATAAGGTTAAGGATTAATTTTTTTCTTGTCGGGTTAGTAAAACTAATGAAAATATCAGATTTTATTTTTGCTTATCCTTTCTCCCTTTTTTCTTTTGAAGATTTAATAACCTTTTCAAAATTTAAAACTCATCTTTTTGAGTGTTCTATTACCTATGTTTTATTAGACCAAATTTTTCCGCTCTTAGTTTGTTGCTTCTCTCGTAGTATTGGCTTTCCCTGAATGATTGGAAATTCTCGGTTGTAGAATTATCTTCTTCCTTGAGGTCTATTGTTAGACTATCTGTTAGTTCTAGCATGATTTTTGTAGAGCAGGGACAATTACCAGGTGGAGGTTAGGAGATTTGTAAACCTTCAATACTTGCATTTTAATTTTTATTTTTGCAATGCGGTGCCAGGATGCCATTAACCTAGAGAAATTAGTCACGTGTGACTTCATGTGTGGCTTTCCTGCTGTGCCACAGAAATTAAATTTATGAAATAGAGCACCAGTGGTGATGATAAGAGATGAGACAGGGGAAGAGGGAATGGCAGTTTGTGAGACTCCACAGATTAATTTTTTCTTATACTCTAACTATATCTTCAAGTTGATGTGGTTTATTACATAAGAGATTAGTAACAGTCAACTAGAAATAAGACTTTTGATTAAAGTGGTTAAGCAGGGTGCCTGGATGGCTCAGTGGGTTAAGCCTCTGCCTTCAGATCAGGTCACGATCTCAGGGTCCTGGGATCGAGCCCTGCATCCAGCTCTCTGCTCAGCAGGGAGCCTACTTTCCCCCTTCTCTCTGCCTGCCTCTCTGCCTACTTGTGATCTCTCTCTGTCAAATAAATAAATAAAATCTTAAAAAAAAAGGGGCGCCTGGGTGGCTCAGTGGTTGAGGCCTCTGCCTTCGGCTCAGGTCATGATCCCGGGGTCCTGGGATCCAGCCCCGCATCGGGCTCTCTGCTCCGCAGGGAGCCTGCTTCCTCCTCTCTCTCTCTCTGTCTGCCTCTCCGCCTACTTGTGATCTCTGTCTGTCAAATAAATAAATAAAATCTTTAAAAAAAAAATAAAGTGATTAAGCAATTAGGGCAAGAAAAAATAAAAGTTAATTTAAGGAATGGTAATAGCAGGTATTGATTGATTTATGAGAAAAATATCTCAGATTTTATATGTAAATTGATAGATTTTAAGGTACAATTTGGTGATATGTATCAAATCCTTAAATCTGTGAATAGGTCAGGCAATCTATGTCTAAACACTTATTTGAAGGAAATTTTTTGAGCAGAAAAATGCTCAAAGGTGAATTCTGAAAATGTTTATCAAAGCATTATTGAGAATAGTTAATAAGATTAAAACAGCCTAAATACCCAAAGATATGGAGATGATTAAACAGAATTTTTCAAGGTACATATTTTAGAAATTGAGTAAGTCAGAACATTAGTGGGGTTTTATCAAATAAAAAATTCAGTGGCTTATTTTGTTTTGTAAATGCATCATAAAATATTCCACTTTTGAAAGTGCATGATTTGAATTAGCATACTGAACACTCTGAGAAATCCTGCAATTAAGACTCTTACAACCGTTTCAATTTTGATCCCCGTCACTCCCCTCTCCCCTTCTTGTCATTTGGAACATCTTGGAAGACTTTCAGAAAGTAGTTTGGAAAACAGTGTTAAGAAATTTTTGTTAGAGCCATTCAATAAAAACACTACCCAGTAATAAAGAATTTAATGAGGCATGTTTATTAACAAGGAAAGTTCTAGTAATATATATAAGATCATATTACTAACTACATATGTGTATGTATTATATATTATATAGGCACTATATATGTATATCTGTTATATATCACATATAACATATGTAACATATGTGTATATATATGTAATATATGACATATATAACATATGTCATATATAACATATATTAAGCAAAAGGAAGCCTCTATAGAATGATACCACTTGTAAAATATTTCCATGTGACAAATTCATAGGAACATTCTGGAAGAATATATATTAAAAGGTTAAAAAATGTTAATGTGGTAAAGAAATTATGAATGATTTTATTTTATTTGTATATTTATTTTTAAAGTTCTTTTAAAATTTTTACACAAGAGAAATACTGATTCGTAGACAGAACAAAATTGTCCCATTACAAATTCTATGGAAGTTTGGAGGTAATTTTCTTCAAGGGCCCAAAATTTCCTTATAAATAGAGTTTAAAAAATATTTTTGAATGATGGTAGCATTACTAGAGTAGTAAGTACATGACATCGTTGAGTAGATATAGTATAGTTAAGGTAGAGTAATCTTATTTATATGTAAAATGTTGATTTTTAGAAATTCAAACGAACACTATAGTGATTTTTTTTACCCCAAGCATACTTGAATAATTAATTAATCTCCACATTCAGAATTAATAGTAAATAAAAACTTTTAGTATTCAATAATATACATCAGTTGACTTTGGCTTTGGATAAAAATAAATTCTTCAAGTTTAAATAAGTTATATGATTCAATTAAAACAATTAAAATGCCGTCCTTAATGTCACTTGCTCCTTCACTTAGTTGACAACTCTGAGTGAATTTGGTTTTGTTCAAAGGGCACGGCCAATGTCTCCTACAGCAGTGAAATGGTTTTGGGCTTTCTCAGAACTTCGTACTTTGATTTTATTCTTCTGTTCTTTCAGCCAAATCCTTCTCTTTTCATATTCCTCAAAGTTTATCCTATATAGGAGTCCTTTGAAGTCAAAGGCAAAACAAGATTTGGATAACTTGCTTTTTCCACATCTGAGTTTTGTTTTTAAGACTTTTTTTTCC